>CAUYLG010029470.1:0-27127 GCA_963573385.1 Cacajao melanocephalus | reverse complement strand
TTTACCTTGCCTGATTGCCCTGGCCAGAACTTCCAGTACTATGTTGAATAGGTGTAGTAAGAGAGGGCATCTTTGTCTTGTGCCAGTTTTCAAGGGGAATGCTTTCAGCTTTTGCCCATTCAGTATGATACTGGCTGTGGGTTTGTCATAAAAGGCTCTTATTATTTTGAGATATGTTCCATCAATACTTAGTTTATTGAGTGTTTTTAACATGAAGGGATGTTGAATTTTATCAAAGACCTTTTCTTTGTCTATTGAGATGATCATGTGGTTTTTGTCTTTAGTTCTGTTTATGTGATGAATTATGTTTATTAATTTACATCTGTTGAACCAACCTTGCATCCTAGAGATGAAGCCTACATGATCGTGGTGGATAAGCTTTTTGATGTGCTGCTATATTTGGTTTGCCAGTATTTTATTGAGGATTTCTGCATCAATGTTGGTTAGAAATATTGGCCTGAAGTTTTCTTCTTTATATATATATATATATATATATATATATACATATATATATATATGTATATATATGTGTGTGTGTGTGTGTGTGTGTGTGTGTATATATCTGCCAGGCTTTGGTGTCAGGATGATACTGACTTCATAAAATGAGTTAGGGAGAAGTCCCTCCTTTTCAATTATTTGGAATAGTTTTTGAAGAAATGGTACCAGCTCCTCTTTGTACCTCTGGTAGACTTCAGCTGTAAATATGTCTGGTCCTGGGCTTTTTTTGGTTGGTAGTCTATTTATTACTGTCTCAATTTCAGAACTTGTTATTGGTCTATTCAGGGATTCTGTTTCTTCCTGGTTTAGTCTTGGGCGGTGAATATGTCTAGGAATATATCAATTTCTTCTACATTTTCTAGTTTATTTGCATAGAAGTGTTCATAGTATTATCTGATGGTTGTTTTTATTTCTCTGGGGTCAGTGGTGATATCTCCTTTATCATTTTTTATTGTGTCTATTTGATTCTTATCTATTTTATATTTTACTAATCTAGCTAGTGGTCTATCTTATTAATTTCTTCAAAAACTAGCCCCTATATTCATTAATTTTTTAAGGGTTTGTGTGTGTGTGTGTGTGTGTGTGTGTATGTGTATGTGTCTGTATGTGTCTGTCTCTTTCAGTTCCACTCTCATCTTGGTTATTTCTTTTCTGCTAGTGTTTAGGTTTGTTAGCTCTTGATTCTCTAGTTCTTTTAGTTGTGATGTTAGAGTTTCAATTTGAGAGCTTTCTATCTTTTTGATTTGGGCATTTAGTGCTATAAATTTCCCCCTTAACACTTCTTAAGCTGCATCCCAGAGATTCTAGTACATTGTCTCTTTGTTCTCATTGGTTTCAAAGAACTTCTTGATTTTTGCCTTAATTTCATTATTTACCTGGGAGTAATGCAGAGGCTGGTTGTTAATTTCTATGTAGTTGTGTCGTTTTGAGTGAGTCCCTTAATCTTGAGTTCTAATTTGACTGTGCTTTGGTCTGAGAGAACGTTTGTTATGATTTCGGTTCTTTTACCTTTGCTGAGGAGTATTTTATTTCAAATTATGTGATAGATCTTAGAGTAAGTCCATGTGGCAAAGAGAATATATATGCTGTTGTTTTGGGGTGAAGAGTTAGATCTGTCTCTCAGGTCCATTTGATCCAGAGCTGAGTTCAGGTCCTGAATATCTTTGCTAATTTTCCATCTTGATGATCTAATAGTGTCAATGGAGTGTTAAAGTCTCCCACTATTATTGTGTGGGAGCCTAAGTTTCTTCAAAGGTCTCTAAGAACTTGCTCTATGAATCTGGGTGCTCCTATGTTGGGTGCATATATATTTAGGATAGTTAGTTCTTCTTGTTGAATTGAACTCTTTACCATTGTGTATTGCCTTTCTTTGTCTTTTTAAATCTTTGCTGGATTAAAGTCTGTTTTGTCAGAAACTAGGATTGCAACCCCTGCTTTTTTCTGCTTTCCATTTGCTTGGTAAATTTTCTTCCATCCCTTTCTTTTGAGCCTATATGTGTCATTGCATATGGGATGGGTCTCTTGAAAACAGCATACCAATGGGTCTTGGTTTTTTAAATCTAGATTGCCACTCAGTGACTTTGAATAGGGGCATTTAGCTCATTAAGTAAAGGTTTAAGGCTAGTATTGTTATGTGTGGATTTGATCCTGTTATCATGTACTGGCTGGTTATTTTGCAGACTTGTTTATGTGGTTGCTTTATAGTGCCACTGGTCTGTGTTCTTACTGTGTTTTTCGTAGTGTTGCTCTTTCCTTTCCATATTTAGTGCTTCCTTCAGGAATTCTTGTAAGACAAGTTTAGTAGCAATGAATTTCCTCAGCATTTGCTTGTCTGAAAAGGATCTTATTTCTCCTTCACTTACAAAGTTCAGTTTGGCTGGATATGAAATTCTGGTTTGGAATATCTTTTCTTTAAGAATGTTGAATATTGGCCCCCAATCTCTTCTGGTATGTAGGATTTCTAATAAGAGGTCTACTGAACGGTGTGCTGTTAGTCTGATAGGCTTCCCTTTGTAGGTGACCTGGCCTTTCTCTCTAGCTGCCCTTAACATATTTTCTTTTTACAAAAATATTGTATGTATTGTAGGCTGCTTTCTTAAAAAAATATATTACAGGCTGGGGATGGTGGCTCATGCCTGTAGTCCCAGCACTTTGAGAGGCCAAGTGGGTGGATCACCTGAGATCGGGAGTTCGAGACCATCCTGACCAACATGGTAGAACCCTGTTTCTACTAAAAATACAAAAATTAGCTGGGTGTGGTGGTGTGCACCTGTAATTCCAGCTACTTAGGAGGCTGAGGTGGGAGAATCACTTGAACCTGGGAGGTGGAGGTTGCAGTGAGCTGAGATCATGCCACTGCACTCCAGCTTGGACTAGACAGACTCCATCTCCAAATAAAATAATAATAAATAAAAGTGGAAAAAATAAAAATTTAAAAATTTCCATAAACTTATCCCACTTTCTTTTTTCAAAACATATACCTTTATCCAGTGATTTTTATAAAAATGGTTGTATCATAGTTAATTATATGAGCTCACTTAGCTAACCTGCTATAATTAGGCATTTAGATTATTTCTAATTTGTCATCATTATGAATAATACTTTGAAGAATATCCTTGAGTGAACATTTTGTTTATGTGTAATTGTTTCCTGAAGATAAATTCCTGAAATTTATACCATTTAAGCATTTTTACATGGTTGCAGTTTGTAGTAGATTATTTTAGCAATGCACAAGCCTCTTTATATCCCTGCCCTTATCTGTAGTTCATTTCCACGTTGACTCTGTATTTGGCCATATTACTTGTTTTGGACAATGGGACATTAGCATATAAGATGTAAGCACAAGCTTTAAGAAGCACAATAGGGCTTGCCCTCTTGGAATGCTACCACCATATAAAGAAGTCTGGGCTGGCTTGCTGGATACCTGTGGCTTCAAACACCAGCACTAAGTCACTTCAGACCATCCAGCCCAGTTAAGCTGCCCAATGATTGCAGACGCATATATGGTACTTGGTAAGACTTCCATTTGACGTCACTTTAATCCTTTTTTTTTTTTTTTTTTTTGAGATGGAGTCTCTCCCTCTGTCACCCAGGCTGGAGTGCAGTGCATGATCTTGGCTCACTGCAACCTCCACCTCCCAGGTTCAAGCAATTCTCATGCTTCAGTTTCTTGAGTAGCTGAGATTATAGGCACACTCCATCACACCCAGCTAAATTTTTGTATTTTTAGTAGAGACAGGGTTTTGCCATGTTGCCCAGGCTGGTCTCGAACTCCTGAGCTCAGGCAATCTGCCTTTCTTGGCCTAAAGTGCTAGGATTACAGGCATGTGCCACCATGCCTGGCCTGGGTCACTTTAATTCTTAGCCTGCAGAATTGTCAGTGTTGGGGCTCAGAGCATGGTACCCAAAATATGGCACCTTGGCATACTGAGTATGTTAAGCTGGAGGTAACTGAGAAAACTGCACAATTAGGCAGGTCCTCTCTGTCCTCTGACCTTTCTCTCTTGTAGCAGGTCATAAAAGAATTCTCTGATGTATTTTCCCTGCAAGTAGGTTATAAGACCCTCATTCCAGAGGGGTCCTGTTCTATACCTGAAGGCCAAGAAGAATCTGAATAAGCCTGTCAAGTTCCCTAACTTATTACCATTAGATCATACCCTTTTGTCCTCCAGTCACACTTCTGCACAACTGCCCATAAAAATAGTTTTCCCTGGGTCTTTAGGTTTTCTCTCTTTGGGTCTCACATATAACAAGAGACAGGTTAACAAGAGAAAGGCATAAAAATTTGTGACAGGTGAGAAAAAGATGTTAATTTTTCTCCTCTACATCAACAAATAAAATGGTTGTTTTAAGCAGTGAAGCTTTAGAGTAGTGTGTTATACAGCAAAAGCTAATTAACACAAGCTTATATAGCAGATTCTTGTGTTTATACACAGTTATTTTGGGGTCATCTGCAATTCCAAGTTGGAAAATGACACTAAGAGTGCTTAGTAACTGATTATATCTGCCAGTGGGTGTTTTATTAGTCTTTTGTAATTTACAGGTCATTAAATATGGATTCTAAAGATACAAAAATGAGTAAAAACCCTCATTTCTTCACAAAAAGCAACTATTTGCTTAAGTAATAAAAAAGCAAATGTTTAGTGATGCCCTAGGAGACAGTGTTCTATATTTACAAAAAAATTGAAAAATTATTTAATCATGACTATCACATTTTTAACAGAACAGCACCAGTAATTTTTTAAACAACTGTCAAATATGGTGAATGATCATTTCAAAGGTGAACAATTTTTGGTCTTAAATATTTTCAGAACTTTTTTCTCTATTTTTGTGATTTGAAATTTTTACCAGAAACTAACCAAGTGTTGTTCTATTTATATATTGAAATGTATCTACTCAGAAAGTTAATTTATTAAATGATTATTGCTTCAATTTTTCTGGCTTTGTTTCTTCAGGAAGCTTCACACTTCTTATAGGTCTCCATTTTCTATAATTTAAATTGATCATCTCTACTTCATCATTTCATATTTTCTATGTTCTTCTACAGTTTCGAAGAATTCTCGCATTTACATATCATGTGATAGATTCTGTTTCTTATGTTTGCTTGTTGTTTACCTTTTATAAAGAAGATTTCAATTCTGTTATAGTAATGCATTTTTAGTTTACTGGCCTCCTTTCTGATTTCCTTCTATTATCTTTTCACAAAATTATTTTCTCTCCTGTCTTTTACTCCTATTTCATTTATTTTATATGCCCCTGCTTCCTATTCAGTTTGCCAAACAGTTTTCTAAATTTCTTTTGGTTTCAATTTTAGTCACTTTCAGTCCTATGTACTTGTTATTAGTGTGGTAGGGCTGCCATGACAAAAGACTACAGACAACAGTTTATTTTCTCACCATTCTGGAGGCTGGAAGTCCAAGATCAGGGTGGTAGCTGGTGTAGTTTCTTTTGAGTAGCTGAGATTACAGCTACTCAGAAGATGATTGCCTTCTACCTGTGTCCTCACATGGTCTTTCCTCTGTGCACGCCCTCCCTACTGTCTTTTGTGGGCCAGGATGCCTCACAAAGATGCCTCTCCTTGAAGGATGCCAGTCAATTTGGATTAGGGCCTACTCTAACAGCCTCATTTTAACTTAATCACCGCCTTTAAAGGTGTTATCTCCAAATGCAATCACATCCTGTAGACTAAAGCTTCAGGATAGGAATTGAGGTTGGAGAAGACAATTTAACCCGTAACAGTACTTCGAGTATAAGGATGATGTTCTCTTTTTGTCATTAATCATTATGTGTATGCATCATGTTTTGTTTTATTACTGCTTAGTCATCTTTGCATGAGAAGTGATGAGTCTAGAAATGATGTTTACAATTAGATAAACATATAAGTTTACCTTGGAAGTGCTTTTTGTTCATTTGGATAGTTGTTTTTGTTCTTGTTTTTGTTTTGTGGGCAAAATACACGTAACATCAAATTTATCATTTAAAGTTTTAAGATGTGTGATTTAAAGATATTAAGTATGTTCACAATATTGTGGAACCATTACCACTATTCAGTTCTGGAAATTTTTCATCATCCCAAACAAAAACCTTCCATCCGTTAAGCAGTCACGCTCTATTCTCTTCTCCCCTCCATCTCTGGCAAACAATAGTCTCTTCTTTCCCTATGGATATGCCATTCTTGATATTTTGTAAAAAAATGGAGCCATGAAATATGTGGCCTTTTGTGTCTAGCTTTTTTCACTTAACATAGTGATTTCAAGGTTAATTTATGTTGCAGCATGTATCAGTACTTAATTACTTTTATAGCTACATAATGTTCCATTGTATACCACATTTTGGTTAACTATTCATCTGCTGATAAACATTTGGGTAGGTCTTGGCTATTATGAATACAATTGCCATGAACATCCATGTACACATTTTTGTTTCAATATCTGTTTTGAATTCTTTGGGTTATATACTCTAGGAGTGAAATTGCTGGGTCATATGGTAATTCTGTGTTTAACTTATTGAGGAGCTGTCAAACTGTTTTTCATACCAGACAGCTGTACCATTTTAAATTCCCTCCAGCAATGCATGAAGGTTTCAGTTTCTCCATATCCTTGTCAACACTTGTTATTAACTATATGTTTTTACTTTAGCCATCCTAGTGGGTGTAAAGTGATATTTCATTGTGGTTTTGCTGAACACCCTGTTTATATATTCTGGACACCAGAGCCTTAGCAGATATTTGATTTGCAAGTATTTTCTTCCATTGTATAGATTGTTTTTTATTCTCTTGATAGTGTCCTTTGATGCAAAAACTTTCAAATTTTGATGAAGTCCAATTTCTATCTTCCTTCTTTTGTTGCTTGTGCCTTTGGTGTCATATTTCACTGCCAAACTGAGGTCATAAAGATTTGCTCATATATTTTCTTCTCAGTTTTATCATTTTAGCTCTTACATTTAAGTCTGATCCATTTTGAGTTAATTTTTGTATATAGTGTGAGATAGGGGGTCTAATTTAATTTTTTTAACTTGTGGATATCCACTTGTTCCAGCACCATTTGTTGGAAGACTATTATTTTCCTGTTGAGTGATCTTGGCACTGTTGTCAAAAATAGTTGACATAAATGTCTGCGTTTATTTCTGTTCTCTCGTTGATTTGTAGGTTTCTCTTCTTTCTTTCCTGTTTTCCTTTTAGTGAAGGTAATTTTCTCTGGTGATATGTTTTAATTTCTTCCTTTTGGTTTTTTGTGTGTGTCTGTTGTATGTTTTTGTTTTGTCTTTTTTTTACTTGAGGTTACCACGAAGTTTGCAAATAATATCTTACAACCCGTTATTTTAAACTGATGACAACTTAACACTGCATAAACAAACAAGCAAAGAGAAACCTAATAAAACCTTTACACTTTAACTTCATCCCTCTGCTTTTAAACTTTTTGTTGTTTCTATTCATACTTGTACTGTATGTGTCTTGAAAAATTGTTGTTATATTTTTGATCAGTTCATCTTTTCATTCTTTCTACTCAAAATATGAATATTTTATACCCCACAATTAACAGTGTTATAATAGTCTGTGTTTTTCTGTGTACTTATTGTTGGTGAGTTTTTACAACTTCAGATGATTTCTTATTGCTCATTAATGTCCTTTTCTTTCAGATTGAAGAACTCCTTTTAGCATTTCTTATAGGAAAGGTCTGATGTAGATGAAATCCCTCATCTTTTGTTTGTCTGGGAAAGTCGTTATTTTTCCTTCATGTTTGAAGGATATTTTCACTGGATATACTATTCTAAGATAAATGTTTCCTTGCTTCAGGACGTTAAATAAGTCATGCCACTCTCTCCTGGCCTGTAAAGTTTTCTGACAGATATGTTGGAGCTCCATTTTATGTTATTTGTTCTTTTCTCTTGTTGTGTTTAGGATCTTTTCTTTATCCTTGACCTTTAGGAGCTTGATTAACAAATACCTTGAGGTAGTCTTTTTTGGGTTAAGCCTGCTTAGTGTTCTATAACTTTCTTGTACTTGAATATTGGTATCTTTCTCTAGTGTCAGAAAGTTCTCTGTTGAGTAAGCTTTCTACCCCATCTCTCTCTCTCTCTCTACCTCCTCTATAAAACCAATAACTCTTTGATTTGCCCTTTTGGCTGGGGACGTGGCTCACATCTGTAACCCCAGCACTTTGGGAGGCCGAGGCAGGCAGATCACGAGATCAAGATATCAAGACCATACATGCCACATAGTGAAACCCTGTCTCTACTAAAAATATAAAAATTAGCTGGGTGTGGTGGTGCGCACCTGTAGTCCCAGGTACTCAGGAGGCTGAGGCAGGAGAATCACTTGAACCCCGGAGGCGGAGGTTGCAGTGAGCTGAGATCGCGCCACTGCACCCCAGCCTGGGTGACAGAGTGGGACTCCATCTCAAAATAAAATAAAATAAATTAAATTAAATAAGATTTTCCCTTTTGAGGTTATTTCCAGATCTTGTAGATCTTGTAGGCATGCTTCATTCCTTTTTATTATTTTTTCTTTTGTCTCCTCGAGTGTGTATTTTTAAATGGCCTTTCTTCAAGCTTACTAATTCTTCTGCTTAATCAGTTCTGCTGGTAAGAGACTGACACATTCTTCAGTATGTGAATTGCATTTTTCAACTCCAGGATTTCTGCTTGATTCTTTTTAATTATTTCAGTCTCTGTTAAATTTACCTGATAGGATTCTGAATTCCTTCTCTGTGTTATCTTAAATTCCATTGAGTTTCCACATGAGAGCTATTTTGAATTCTCTGTCTTAAAGGTCACATATCTGTGTTTCTCCAGGATTGGTCCGTGGTGCCTTATTTAGTTAACTTGCTGAGGTCATGTTTTTCTAGGTGGTCTTGATGCTTGTTAGGCATTAAAGAGTTAGGTATTTATTGCAGTCTTTGCAGTCTGGGCTTGCTTGTACCTATCCTTGCTTGTACCTGTCCTTCTCGGGAAGTCTTTCCAGTTACTGAGTGTTATGAGCTAAGGTTCTGGTTCCTGCAGCTGTATCTGCATTAGGGAGCACGCCAAACTCAGTAATGCTGTGTTTCTTGAAGGCTCATAGAGGTGCCACCTTGGTGGTCTTGGATAAGATCCAGAAGAATTATCTGGATTGCCAGGCAGAGACTCTTGTTCTCTTCCCTTACTTTCTCCTAGATTCTTCTCTCTCTGCTGAGCCACCTGGAGCTGGGGGAAGGGTGATACAAGCACCCCTCAGGCCACCACCACTGGGACTGCGTTGAGTCAGACCTGAAGCCAGCACAGCACTGGGTCTCATCCAAGGCCCTGTTAACCACTGTCAGGCTACTGCCTATGTTTGCTCAAAGACCTAGGGCTACACAATCAGCAGGTGGTGAAGCCAGCCAGATTTGTGTTCTTTCCTTCAGAGCAGAGAGTTCCTCTCATCCTGGGTGAGTCCAGAGATGCCATCTGGGAGCCAGGGCTTGGAGTCAGAAACCTTAGGAATCTACCTGAAGGTGTATTCTTGCAGCTGAGCTGTCACCCAAACCACAAGACAAAGTCCTTCCCGTTCTTCCTTCACTTTTCCACAAACAGAACAGTCTCTCCCCATGGTCACCACCACCCTATGCCCTTGGTGAGTACTGTCTGGCTACTACCAATGTTCATTCAAAACCCACGGGCTCTTCAGTCAACTTGTAGTGAATGCTATAAGGCCTGGGACTCTCCCTTCAGAGCAGTGGGCTCCTGTCTAACCCAAGGCCAGGCCAGAAATGCTGTCCAAGAGCCAAGCCCTGGAACTGAGGACTCCAAGAGCTCAATCGGTGCCCTACCACACTGTGGTTGAACTCGTACCTAGGGTGCAAGACAAAGTCCCCTTAACTCTTCTATCCCCTTTTATCAAGCACAAAGAGTCTCTGCCCATAGCCACCACAGCTGGGAATGTGTTGGGTCACACCTGAAGCCAGTACATCCCTGAGTCTCACCAAAGGCCCATGGTGAGTACTACCTGGGTATCATGCCTGATTATTCACATCCTAAGGGCGCTTTAGTCATCAGATGATAAATCCTGCCAGGACTGGGTCCTTATCTTCAAGGAAGCAGGTTCCCTTCTGGCCCACGGTGTGTCTAGAAATGTCATCCCACTGGGTCACATGCCCCCAAAGTCTACTGGCTCTGAGCCCAGCACAGCACCAGGACTTGCCCAGGAATTTCAGTCCTTGTGGCCTATACTGCCTTTTAAGTTTAGATGGGACCCCAGAGTACTTTAGCCTGTAGTGGCAAGGCTTGTTCGAATTCAGGTTCTAACCTCTGGGATGGGTGATTCCCCTCTAGCTAGGTATGGTCTAAATGTTCTCTCCATGGACACAAGCTGAGTTTTTCTCAGTGTTGCTTTCTACTGTAACAGGGAAGTACTGAGTTCCAATGCAAAGTCCCACAGTCACTGTGCTCTCTTTCTCCCAAGTATACAGTTTCTCAGATTCTCTCTCTGTGCCATGCAGCTGCTCCCAGGGTGATGGGGAGGGGTGGCATTGGTAATTAATATCTCTCTTTCCTACCCTATTCAGTACCACTTTCAGTGATACGAAGTTAAAACCTGGCACTGTGATCACTCACCTGATTTTCGGTTCTTATCAAGTTCTTTTTGGTGTGGGTAGTTGTTCAATTTGGTGTTCTGGGCAGGAAGGATGATCAGTGGAGGCTTCTATTTGGCCATCTTTCTCTGCTGCCTTCTCGGAGTTTATTTCTGAACTCTTAATTTTATTCCACTGATCTATATATCCATATCTGTGCCAGTAACACACAGTTTTGATTATCATAGCTCTGTAGTAAGTTTTGAAATCAGAAACTGTAAGTCCTCAAACCTTATTCTTTTTCAAGATTGTTTTGGTTTTTCTGGGTACCTTGAGATTTCATATAAAGTTTAGGCTCAGCTTTTGCTATTTCTGAAAAAAAAAAAGGCAGTTGAGATTTTGATAGGGATTGCATTGAATCTGGGGATCACTTTGAGGGGTATTTTCATCTTAATATTAAGTTTTACAATCTGTGAACACAGAATGTCCTTCCATTTATTTGTGTCTTATTTAATTTCTTACAGCAATTATTTTTAGTTTTCAGTGTACAAGTCTTGTACTTCCTATGTTAAATTTATTCTTAAGTGTTTTCTTTTTGATGCTGCTGTAAATTGAATTGTTTTTAAATTTCATTTTGGATTGGTCATTGCTAGCGTATAGAAATACAATTTTTTTTTGCATGTTACTTTTGTATTCTGCAATTTGGCTAACCTTGATTCTTAGCTATAACAGTTTTTTTGTGGGTGACTTTGGATTTTTCATATAGATTCATGGGATCTACAACTAAAGATATTTTTACCTCTTCATTTCCAATGTGGATATCTTTTATTTATTTTTCTTGTCTAATTGCCCTAGAATTTCCAGTACAATGTTGAATAGAAGTAGCAAATGACAGCATGCTTGTCATGTTCGTGATCACAGGGAAAAACTTTCACCATTGAGTGTAGTGTTAGCTGTGGTATTTTTATAAATGCCCTTTATCATGTTGAGGAGGTTCTTTTATTTTCCTATTTTGTTGTGTTTTTTAAAATCATCAAAAGATGTTGGATTTTGTGAAATGCTTTTTTCTGCATCAATTGAAATGATTGTGTGATATTTTTTCTCCTTCATTTTATTAGTTTGGTGTACTACTGTGCTGATAAAGAGATATCTGAGACTAGGAAGAAAAAGAGGTTCAGTTGGACTTACAGTTACACATGGCTGGGGAGGCCTCAGAATCATGGTGAGAGGCAAAAGGCACTTATTACATGGTGGCATCAAGAGAAAAAATGAGGAAGAAGAAAAGTGGAAACCCCTGATATACCCCTCAGATATCAGGAGACTTATTCACTATCATAAGAAAAGCAGGGGAAAGACTGGTCCCCATGATTCAATTATCTCCTCTGGCTCCCTCCAACAACACATGGAAATTCTGGGAGAAACAATTCAAGTTGAGATTTGGGTGGGGACACAGCCAACCATATCATTTCACCCCTGGCCTCTCCAAATCTCATGTCCTCACATTTCAAAACCAATCATGCCTTCCCAACAGTCTCCCAAAGTCTTAACTCGTTCCAGCATTAACCCAAAAGTCCACAGTCCAAAGTTTCATCTGAGACAAGGCAAGACTCTTTTGCCTATGAGCCTATAAAATCAAAAGTAAGCTAGTTACTTCCTAGATACAATGAAGGTACAGATATTGGCTGTACAGCCATTCCAAATGGGAGAAATTGGCTAAAACAAAGGGGTTATAGGGCCTGCACAAGTCCAAAATCCAGCTAGGCAGTCAAATTTTAAAGTTCCAGAAATGATCTCCTTTGACTCCAGCTGTCACATTCAGGTCACACTGATGCAAGAGGTGGGTTCACATGGTCTTGGGCAGCTCTCCTCCTGTGGCTTTGAAGGGTATAGTCTCCTTCCTGGCTGCTTTCATGGGCTAACATTGAGCATCTGTGGCTTTTTCAGGTGCATGGTGCAAGCTGTTAGTGGATCTACCATTCTGGTTTGGAGGATGCTGGCCCTCTACTCACAGCTCCACTAGGCAGTGCCCCAGTAGGGACTCTCTTTGGGGGCCCCAATCCCACATCTCCCTTTTACCATGACCTAGCAGTTGTTCTTAATGAGGGTCCCACCCCTGCAGCAAACTTTCGCCTGGGCATCAGACATTTCCATACATCTTCTAAAATCTAGGCAGAGGTTCCCAAACCTCAATTCTATACCTGCAGCCTCAATACCACATGGAGGCTCCCAAGGCTTGGGGCTTCCACCCTCTGAAGCCACAGCCTGAGCTGTACATTGGCCCCTTTCAGTGATGGCTGGAGCAGCTAGGACACAGGGCACTCAGGTTCCTAAGCTGCAGACAGCACAAAGAACCTGGGCCTGGCCCACAAAGAACCTGGGCCTGGCCCACAAAACCACTTTTTCCTTTTTGGCCTTTAGGCCTGTGATGGGAGGGGCTGTCATGAAGGTCTCTGACATGGCCTAGAGACATTTTCCCCATGGTCTTGGAAATTAACAATAGGCTCCTTGCTACTTATACAAATCTCTATAGCCAGCTTGAATTTCTTCTCAGAAAATCGATTTTTCTTTTCTATTGCATGGTCAGGCTCCAAATTTTTCAAACTTTGATGCTCTGCTTTTCTTATAAAACTGAATGCCTTTAACAGCACCCAAGTCACGTCTTGAATGCTTTGCTGCTTAGAAATTTCTTCCACCAGATACCCTAAATCATCTCTCTCAAGTTTAAAGTTCCACAAATCTCTAGGGCAGTAGTAAAATGTCACCAGTTTCTTTAATAAACAAGAGTCACCTTTGCTCCAGTTCCCAAGAAGTTCCTCATATCCCTCTGAGACCACCTCAATTTGGAACTTATTGTTCATATCACTATCAGCATTTTGGGAAAAGCCATTCAAATAGTCTCTAGAAAGTTCCAAACTTTCCCACATTTTCCTCTCTTCTTCTGAGCCCTCTAAACTGTTCCAATCACTGCCTGTTATCCAGTTCCAAAGTTGCTTCCAGATTTTTGGGTATCTTTTCAGTAACACCCCACTCCTGATATGAATTTACTGTATTAGTCTGTTTTCATGCTGCTAAAGATATACCCAAGACTGGGAAGAAAAAGAAGTTTAATTGGACTTACAGTTCCACATGGCTGGGAAGGCCTCAGAATCATGGCAGGCGGCCAAAGACACTTCTTACATGGTGGCTGCAAGAGAAAAAATGAGGAAGAAGCAAAAGTGGAAACCCCTAATAAACCCATCAGATCTCATGAGACTTATTCACTATTACGAGAATAGCATGGGAAAGACTGGCCCCCCCATGATTCAATTACCTCCTCCTGGGTCCCTCCCACAACAGGTGGGAATTCTGGGAGATAGAATTCAATTTGAGATTTGGGTGGGGACACAGCCAAAACATATCAACTACATTGACTGATTTTTGTATATTGAACCAACCTTGCATTTCTGGGATAAAGCCCTGTTGATCATGATATATAAGCCTTTTACTATGCTACTGAGTTCAGTTTCCTAGTCTTTTATTGGCAATTTTTGCTTTTATCTTCCTAAGGAAAGTGGCTTTGATATCAGGGCAATACTGACCTCATAGAATGAATTACGGAGTATTCTTTTTTCTTTTCTTTTTTAGGAAGAATTTGAGAAGGATTGTTATTAACTCTTAAAATGTTTAATAGCATTCACCAGTGAAGGCATTTAGTCTTGAACATTTATGTATGACAATTCTTCTAGCAACAAACTTCATCAGCTTTTGTTTCTCCTGGCATATCTTAATTTTGCCTTCATTTTTGAATGATAGTTTTACCAAGTATATAATTCTTCATTGACAGGCTTTTTTGTTTTTTTAGTTTTGTTCTGTTTTTTGGTTTTTGTCAGCACTTTAAATGTCATTTCACTACCTTTGGGCCTTCATGATTTCTGCTGAGAGGCCAGCTGTTAACCTGATTGGATTCCTTTCATGCAATGAATCGTATCTCTATTGGTGCTTTCAAGATTCTGTCTTTGTCTTCCAACACTTGTATGATTATAGTGAGTCTTGGTGTGGAACCTCTTTACATTTATTTTTCTTAGAGCTGGTTGAGCTTCTTGGATATGTAGATTTACATTGTTCTTCAAATTTGGAAAATTTTCAGACATTATATTTTCAAATATTCTTTCTGCCCCTTTTCCTTTTCTGAAACTCCCATTATGTACATATTTGTATATTTAATGGTGTCTCACATGTCTCTTAGACTGTTCGTTTTTATTCACTCTTTTTTTCTGCTCCTGAAAGTGAATTTTTTATTTTTCTTTTCTTTTTTTTTTTTTTTTTTGCAGAGACAGGATCTTGCTATATTGTCCATGCTGGTCTTGAACTCTTGGCTTCAAGTGATTCTACCATTCCAACCTCCCAAAGGATTACAGGCATGAGCTACTGCACCTGGCCTAAGTAAATCGTTTCAATTTGACTTATCTTCCAGTTTGCTGATTCTTCTGACACCTCAAATATACTGTCATGGTAACTTTTTATTTCTGTGATTTAAACTTTTCAGCTCCAAAATTTCTATTTGGTTTATGTTTATAATTTCTTCTTTTTATTTATATCATTTATTTGCTAAGACATTGTTCTTTTGATTTCCTTTTTTTTTCTATGCCTATGGCTTTCTTTAGCTCTTATGCACTTTACAGACAGTTAATTTCAAGATTTTTCTCTAGTAAACCCAATGTCTGGGTTTCCTCAAGGACATATTGTTAATTTCTTTTTTTCCTTAGACTGGTCATATTTTCTTATATATATGCATGCTTTGTAGTTTTTAGTTGAAAATTGGATATTTTGAACATGATAATTTGATGACTTTGAAAATCATACTGTCTTCTCCCTATAGAATTCTTTTGTCTTTATTGTTGAGGGTAATAGTTTTTTTGTTTAGTGACTTTCCTAAGCTATTTTTCTAGTGTCAACTTTGTTGATCTCTGAAGCCCCTCAGCTTAACAGTCAGCCAGCTGTTTGACAGATTTACCTAGATGCCTGGAGCCAAAAAGAAATTAATCTGCAGATCTTTTCTGACTGGCTGTGTTGGACACTCTTGAGTGCTTAGCCAGGTCATTTACAACCACGAGTTAGTGTTTATTTTTGGTTTATGCTAAGCCACAAGATCAGCTAGAAGTTAAAACTTGGTCTTTTCTGTGCATACATCCTGCCTTGGGCATACATGTGGCTTTCTAGATTGCCTAGTGTACAAAGGAACATTTCAAATCCCTTATTCTCCAAAGAGTCTCACTCCTCAGCTTCTCCAACCCAGCTTTTGTCATATATATATTGTTTGCCTTAATTCTTGATTTTGTCTCAGGTGGTAGCTGCTTGTTCATTTATCTTTCAGTGTTTTTGAGGAATGTCCTCCACTCTAAGAGAGTTCCAAGTTAGGCAATACAAAGGCAGGTCTATTGTGTCAGTTCTTCAGGAAACCCACAGTTGGGTCAAAACAAATGTGATTCCTTGGGAACACGGTTTTCTCTGCTTCCTTCAGGACCATATATTTATACTGGGGATTCAGGCTGCCATCTTTAAGATTACCATCATGCCAAGGACGGGGGTGGGGAAAGGGTAAGTTAAAATGCCACAAAGCTCTCTTACTGTGTCTTAGTGACCTTTCTTTGGTTAAATGTTCTCTTGGTTGCTATTAATTTTTTTCCTATCTTCCACACTTCCAATAAGGGTGATCTTGACAGTTTTTCCCATATTTCTGTTGTTTCTGGGGAGGCACAGGCCCCTTAAGGTTCCTACTCGGCCATCTTCAATGATGTTACCAAGCCACTTCAATGATGTTTTAATCCCTTTTCTATGTCTTCTATTGGATAGCAGATCGATCCAAAAAGTACTAATTTAGTTTAATTTCTTCTAATATAGTTCCTTCTTTGATGATTGTAGAGAATAATGGTAAGATTTTTTTTTTTCTGGCTCAATGTCTGGCTCTCTGATATGCTGAAAAGATGAACTATCTGAAAAAAACTTACCTTCCAGAATTAATTACTAGAAGCTCTTCTGGTTTTTATTTTATTTTTCTATAAGCCATTTTTTAATCTTTTTTACTAATTCCTCCTTCTTTGGCCCAATCCTAAATGGTGGACCCCTTCAGGAATTAATTAGAGAATTTCTTCTCATTCTATACTCTCCTAGGAGATATGTTCTCTTAAGCCTATAAATACTATAGATACCCCAATGACTCCAAAATTAATATCCCCACTCCATTGTTATTTGCTGAGTTCCAGACCAAATTGCTATACCACGTTTCTGTTTAGAGATCTCATAGTATCTTAAAATAAAGAAATTGAAAAACTGAACACTTAAGTTTTACTTTTGCAATTTTTTTTGCAATTTTTCCTCAGTTCTTCCCTATCTTACTAAATAACACTTTTACCCATGCAGTGGTTCTCTAGGAATTTTGGGGTCATCCTTGATTCCCCATTCCTCATTATCACCAGATTTACTAAATTAAAAAAAAAAACAAGGCTTCAGGCCCTTGCAAGGAGAAATAAAAAAAATGTCAAGACAGTGGGAATGTGAAAATAAGAGGAAGTGAGTCTGGAGTCAAGCAACATTGGGGCAGGCACAGTGGCTCACTCCTGTAATCCAAGCACTTTGAAAGGCCAAAGCAGGTGAATTGCCTGAGTCTAGGAGTTTGAGGCCAGCCTGGGCAATGTGGCAAAACCCCATCATTGCAAAAAAATATAAAAATAGCCAGGTATGGTGGTGCATGCCTGTAGTCCCAGCTACCCAGGAGACTGAGGTGAGAGGATCGCTTGAGCCCTGGAGATCAAGGCTGCAGTGAGCAGAGATCAGGCCAATGTACTCCAGCCTGGGTGTCAGAGTAAAACCCTATCTCAAAAAAAAATAGCAACTTATTGGAAATTATGAGGAAGCATATCAAACTTAGCATAGCTGTGAATTTTACCACTACTAAAAGTGAAAAATTTAAACTTGAATGTTTGGGAATTTAGGATATAGTGGGAAATATCGGCAATGTTAATGGGATTTTATGCATGAAGAAAGTATAGAAAATGTATACATTATCTTATTTTATTCAGATAGCAGTCTAATAACACATGGTCCAAGAACACTCAAATAAGAAACCAAATATAATCAGATGTTAATGGCTGATTTTCAAACATTATAGCCAATAACACCTTGCTCACCTGTGATCTCACTGGTATAAAACCATGTCTGCACCTCAGTGGCCTCCAAAACATTCAGCACAGCTTTTTAAGCTATAAGCTATTTAAAGCTACCATTTGGGCACTATTGATTATCCTCTCCAGGCTCTAGGTAGCTGGAGTGATCCCAGCAGGGGTTGGAGGATCCAACCTATCTTGACATAGTGTCAAAGTGTGGCCAAAGGAGGTTTTCAATAAGTGTGAGCTAAATTATGAGAACTCATGGACACAAAGAGGGGTACAACAGACTGGGGCCTATTGGTGGGTGAAGGATGGGAGGAGGGAGAGGAGCAGAAAAATTAACTATTGAGTTACTAACTTAGTACCTGGGTCATGAAATAATCTGTACATCAAACCCCCGTGACATGAGTTTACCTGTATAATAAGCCTGTACATGTACTCCTAAGCCTAAAATTAAAAAAAAAAAAAAAAAAAAAGCAGGTTTCAGGAAACTCACAGCAGTGTTTGCCAGAGCACTAGAGCCTTCTCAGTGAGGTGACAGGCAAATTTGACCATGGTTCTAGGATGGAAAGTTCATTACCCCAATGGCTGGCTGAATGGGTCATAGATTTAAGACTGATAATAAAAAAGGGTTCCAGGAAGTAGAGGTGTGGAGAGAGAAGATTAGTGCTTTAGCCATGAATTCGAATTGGCAGTGACACATGATAAATCTGGGGTGAGGGAGGAGAGGGAAGTTGATAATCACTGGGGTGGGGGATCACTTAGAGAAGCCTTGAGAAGTCATCGGAATGAAGATTTGAGATGAGTCACTGAAGAGTCACTTAGTTGTACTGTTCTTTCCTTTTCTCAGTTTTCTTAGCTGGATTTCCTTTTTTTTCTTTCTTCTGTCATTTTCTCAGTTCCCTATAATAAAATCTTCAGAATATGTGAAATTGTATGCCTATGTGTGTTTGCCTATACTTCCTTGCAAAGTAATGATGCAATTTAATTTCTGAAGCTATCTAGAAATGTAAGAGATATAAATTGGTATATAAAAGACCATCTCAGTGATGATGACTTGATTATTTTGCATTGCATAAAACCTGGAGGTCTTTGGTGAGAGGGTTTGTTCAGTGGTTCAGTCATACCACCAAGGCCCAGGTTCTTTCTCTCTTTCTCTCTCCATCCTGCCATTCTCAGAATGTGGCTCTTCATTATTTGGTATGCCACCTCATGGTCACCAAATGGCTGCTGCATCTCTTGATATCACATTCTCACATATGAGTGTTGAAAACAGAAAAAAAAATGTAAGGGCAAAATAACTCTCCTGTTAAAACTCCATCTTTTTACCAGAAAAAAAAAATTCCCAGAAGGACCTCAGCAGATTTTCTTCCTATATTTCACTGAACAGAACTGGGTCACATGTCTAACTCCATTCTATCCAAAAGAATAGGGAAATGGAATGACCATGACTGACTTAGACTTTGGAGCTGGGACTAGGCCTGCAGCCCACCTTCCCTGAATTTGTGTCCGCCCTAAACCTATCCAAACTTAGGATTTTGTTAGTAAGGAAGAAACTACTAACATCAAATAGTGACTGCCAGGCAAGATAGAGTAAGGCAATTGGCAAAGGTCTTTAAGGAGCAACATAGCTTTGTGGAGGGGGTATATGTTTGGAGCCCTGTAGACTTGGGCTTAAATCCTATTTATCACATGTGTATCTTTGGACAAATAAATTATTTAACCTCTGAATCTCAGTTCTCCCATTAACTGGAGATGAATTATTATCTTTAAGAGAATAAATAAGTTACTATGTATAAAGCACGAGCCTAGAGTCTGGCAAACATCAATTGTTATTGTTGAGGTTACCGTTATGGAATTTATCATTGGTTGGCACCATGTGGTAAGTGCTGGTGGCAAAAAAGGAGAAAGATAAAATTCCTTGAGCTCTGACTTGCAGGGAACTACTAGAACTTAGAATATGATACACTGTGAGTTTTGCTTCTTCTTGGGAAATCTATCTATGTCTATACCTATATCCTTACACATGCTACTATGAGGTATACTAAAAATAAAGGCATACACAACACTCAAAAAGAAAATAAAACCTAGCGACTGCCATTAGCACATGTTCCTAAGTAACATGCGAGGTGCTGAAATAAATTCCTGAGAATGCAGGCAACCACCCTTCCATACCCAATAAAGAGTCCTGAGCAGATGTGGCAAATTAACTACTGTAGAGTGGACTGTGGCCTAAAGATAAGGATGCCTGGCTGCATGCTGGGAGAGAAGAGGGTGGACTCTGACACAGGGTCTGCTTAAACCCCTGGGCTGAATTGGGAGAGGGTCCCTAATGTTATGGCAGCCACCTCAACCTTTCCAGCAGAGTTAGATGCAGGTTGGACTTGGATGCAAGTCCTTCATTTTGTCCTACCTCAGTTTGAGGTTTGGTGCCCAAGCTCAGGGTCCTTGTAGTTAACTGCTCTTACTCATTGCTTTTTAAAATTGTGACCCCAAATGTGTGCCTAGACAAGTGTCAGTGAGAAGCAATGAATTAGTGACCCAGGTCTAGATAGCACACGGCTTCAGAGCAGCATTTCACAACCTCAGGTTCCTGGAGTCGTAAGGAGTCACCCAGAGTTAGTAAGGGTGGAACTGGGAAGTTCTGAACAGCCATATGAAACATAACAAAAATAATATAGGCTAGGCACTATGGCTTATGCCTGTAATCCCAGTACTTTGGGAGACTGAGGCAGGCGGATCATGAGGTCAGGAGTTCAAGACCAGCCTGGCCAACATAGTAAAACCCCGTCTCTACTAAAAATACAAAACAATTACCCAGGCATGGTGGCAGGTGCTTGTAGTTCCAGCCACTTGAGAGGCTGAGGCAGGAGAATCATTTGAACCTGGGAGGCAAAGGTTGCAGTGAGCCGAGATCACACCACTGCACTCCAGCCTGGAAGATACAGCAAGACTCTGTCTCAAACACAAAACAAAACAATAAAAATAGTCTGCCTTCCTTTTTCCTTCAAAACTAAAAATATTAGTTTAACAACATTTATTGAAAACTTCATATAGAGAATTGAATCTTGATTTCGTGAGGCTACTAGGTTGCTGTCCAATGATGTGTTGACTAATTTGGTAAACCCAGTTTCTTATTACCTAAGTATGTTGCATTGAGTATGAATTGCCTTGCTTTCAGCTAGGGAGTAACAGGAACCACCCACAACTTATTTATAATCACTTGGCATAGATCACCGTGACCTATGCTTGACTATTAACAAGCACCCACTTCTTACCACCTCCTCTTCCACCTCAACAAAGGAATAGTTTCCAAGACTGAGACATGATTTTAAGAAGGGAGGTGTCCTGGATAAACCCAAGACATGAAAACCCAATCTACCCATACCCTCAGGCGGGCAGACTTGCCTCTCGCCAGTGAGCAATTCCATAGTTCAAATGAGTATTCAACATTGCAGGCACAATTACTTATAATTGACTTTTGTTCTGTAGCAGAATTCTCTCTGATTCCTCTTCTTTATTTATTTCACCCATTTATTTTCATTCTGCAATTACAATGTACCCTTATAATTTTTATAACTTTATGCACAATAATGAGCCTTCAGGGAAAGACGAGAACTACCACACTCAAAAACATGAGAAATGATTTGCTCATGAATGAAGTTTATATTTTTGTGCCGATTTTCCTCATTAGAGGGAGAAACATAAATAGAAATTCTAACCAACTACTGAGTGCTGTGGAGATCAATGTATTTCATTTAGATAATTGTAAATGACAACTTGCTAGGATTGCAATTAGACTTCTTTGGCACTATTAATTCTACAGAGGGAGCATAAAACATCTTATAATACATTGGAGTTACTCAACTCACTATTTCTAAGTTTTGTCTTTAAGATCATCTTAAAGGAAGCATGGTGTGAAGACCATAATGAAGTGTTGTATGTGCCCAGTATTTTACTCTAAATGGCCCACAAATAAGGCCTGAAGGAATTCCGGGAGCCCCACCCAGACATGATGTGGAGGTGGAACAGACTGGGCACTGAGCCGAAGGGGATCAGTGAGAGCCGGCTTTTGGGAAAGCCAGATGAGCAGAGGTCTGGGATGGGTTGAACCTAGGCACTGAGCCAAGATTGTTCAGATGAGAGCCAGATGAGGCAGAGGGCTGGCATAGGGTGGATCTACCTCCAGGTTCAGGACATTCAGGGCACACCACTGAGCCGGAACTTCAAGTACCACCACACGGGGCTGGTCTGTGTTATGATAAACCAAGTTCTTAATGGGCTTTGAATCTGCAGAAACTTTGCTTGTGATGTCCAGATGAGGGCCCCATCCCTTTTGCAGAAGTCAGAGTTTTCCAAGAAAAAAACCAATGACTGAACTACAGCTAATATTTGGAAAACACCCACATAGCTAGACTCTCTCTGAATGTATTTTTAAAAATCATTATTAGTAAAATTTTATTAGGTAATCTTAGTGTTATTTCCTTTGTCTTACTCATTATTTTTAATAACTTGAATGTTTCAAAAAATAGTTTACCCTTATTGTATGCAGAAATTTAGAAGATGTAGAGAAGCATGAGGAAGAAAATGAAAATCACCCTCGTTCACATTTGTATAACTTACAGATAATCACCTTTATAGTTTTATACACTTCTTCCAGTCTTTTTTATATGCCTACATGACAAAATTAGGAATATACTAATTTTGGTAGATAAAAAATATACACAATTCAACTAAATGCCTACTTGGGGGAGGAGCCCCAGGATAAAAGAAAGTGGAAGAGGAAAAATGCATGGGTTATTGGTTCACAGCGTTATTGGTTCACAGCGTTATTCTACTACACTAATATAGAATTATCCCTGCACAACCACGGACTATATATATTTATGTGTGTGTGTGTGTATATATATATATATATATATTTTATATCGTTGACTTATTGGGATGGGCTTCTACTTCAGGACTATTGATGCCTTATCTGGCATCATGGGGACTCCTTAACCATAAAGAATGAGATTGAGAAAGTTTATTTTACAAGTCTTAAACGTATTTATTTTTTCAGGGCAGATCCAGCCAGACTCATGACTGTGGGATGTGATTAAGAAGGGCCTAATCAGTGGCTCGGGGATGTTAGGTCTGGGATGTACATCCACATGCCATCCAGATAGACTGAAATCTCAGACTCAAAACTAAAATGTTCGAATCTTACAACATATTCCCTGGGAGTCAAATCAACCAGTCGGTGGCACTCATGCTGGAGAAACTGTTGCCTCTACTTCCAAAACACTTTCCCATAGCAGCATACTTGCTCAGAATCTATGGCACAGAGTTCAGGCATGCCTCATTACCCTATGCAGGTGGTATTTTCACTTCCATTTTGTAGATGGAGAAACTGAGGCTAATGGAGATTAAATAACTTGCCCAAAGTTAGATAGCTAGTTAGTGATCACAAACCTTTGTGATTTCAAAGACCATCTCTTAAGATTGTTTAACTTTTAACTAAACCTCCCAGACATACAGTCTGACTTTATCTTCCAGTCTCTCTTACAGTTAGGTGTGGCTATGTGGCACAGTCATAACCAATGGAATCTGAGTAGAAGTAATGGATGCCACTTCCAGGATTGGCCCATAGAAATTGTCCATACAAAAATCCTCCATATTTAGTGTAAATTAGTTCAACCATTGTGGAAGATAGTGTGGCAATTCCTCAAGGTTCTAAAACCAGAAATACCATCTGACATAGCAATCCCATTACTGGGTATATACCAAAGGGATTATAAATCATTCTACTATAAAGACACATGCACATGTATGTTTATTGCAGCACTGTTCATAACAGCAAAGACTTGGAACCAACCTAGTGCCCATCAATGTTAGACTAGATAAAGAATAAAGAAAATAAAGAAAAGAATAAAGAATAAAGAAAATGTGGCACATATACACCATGGAATACTATGCAGCCATAAAAAAGGGTGAGCTCATGTCCTTTGCAGAGACACAGATGAAGCTGGAAACCATCATTCTCAGCAAACACAGGAACAGAAAACCAAACACCGCATGTTCTCACTCTTAAGTGGGGGTTGAACAATGAGAACACATGGACACAGGGAGGGGAATAATCACACACTGGGGCCTGTTGGGGGTCGAGGGGCAAGGGGAGGGATAGCATTAGGAGAAATACCTAATGTAGATGACGGGTTGATGGATGCAGCAAACCACCATGGCACGTGTATGCCTATGTAACAAACCTGCACGTTCTGCACATGTATCCCAGAACTTAAAGTATAATAATTTTAAAAATTATATTTTGGACAAAAAAATGCTTTATATTTTCTCTTCCCTGTGTGATGAGTAGATGTCAATGCTCAAAGAGACCTTAAAAGCCACATGTTGAGGATGGCAGAGTTTCTGTCAGCCTGGGTCCCTGAATGACTGCATGGAGCAGAGCACCTTTACCCAATACCAATTTCCCCTTATTCAAGACTTATTGGACTTCACATGAGGGAGAAATTTTAGCAAGTATCACTATGTTAACTAAATCACCCAACCAACTAAGTGGCAAAACCAAGATATAAAGCCAGTTCTTTGTGACTTCATAAGCCTATGCTCTTTTCACTATACCATTCTGCCTCTCTCTGCAGTCTAACTAAACTACAGAAATTGTGTCCTTCCACACAGCTTGCTTTAAAAACACATAAACTACCTAAGAAAGTTGTAATTTAGAGTTTTTCTCTCTGCTAGTCTCTATGCCACACACAAACACAAACGTAGTCAACTGTATTGTGTTAACTGACTCAGGATGGCTTTATACAATTTATATTGATTTTCAGGGTGGTAATAACCAATCAACAGCTTCTGTGATTGGTGTGTATGTGCATGACTTTCTGCCTAACCCATCCCTCTTGTGCCTCTGCTTTGTAAACACTGGTCCTGGCTGACCGTGAACAGAAGTTCTTATCTTAGACTACATGCGACTCATCCTACTGGAACTGAAAGCCCTTCTTTGCTTTCTTCACCTATTTGAGCAAATTTACAAGCCACTGTTCGCGTCTTCTCTCAGTAGCCATCTTGGTCCTTTCAATGTTGCCTTTGTGCACTCATGCTGTATTATGACTTGGTCCTTCTCATACTTTGAGATATAACTCAAGTCCTTCCTTCTTTGAGAATCCATACTGATGGGTTACTTTTTAAAGACTTAAGGTCTGCATCAAATATTATAACATTTGCTATTGTTCTTTTCTATTCTTACTTGCTTTATATGCTAAGCTTTAGTATCCTTTTAAGGTTTAAACTTTCTCAAGGACACTAACTGTAATGTGTACAACTTGGTAGCCAGTGTAACATCTGACATAGTGTCTTATAAAAAGAAGCTGCTCAGTTACTAGTTTTTGAATGATTCAAGGAGTAAGTAATGATGACTTCTTTTTGTCTCTTCAATAGTGCCTAGAACAAGCCCCAATATATGTATTTTTAAAAACTATTGGCTGAATTCTACCATTGTGATTTAAAGCTTTCTCTGAGGCATTTTTGCTGTGATTTTGAAACAGGTTCCAAATTGGTCCACAGTGACCTCCAAGACTCTACAGGAGTGGTTCTCAAGCTTCAGCTCATTGGCCCCACTCCCAGGGTTTCTGATTCAATAGATCTCAGGTAAGGACCAAGAACGTACATTTCTCCTGGGTTATGAGGAGGTTGCTGCTGGGCCAGCAGTTACACTTTCAGAGCCACTGCCCTGTAAGCTCATGGCACTCCCCGATTCCTGCCACTCTGACACAATCCCCAAATGACCTCAGTCTTGCTGACTCCCCTCCAGGTTCAGCTTCCAGTGTACACCAGGCATGCTCCTGCCCAGGGCTTGCCCATGCGATTCTCCCAGAGACCCATGTACTTGTTCCTTTACCTCCCTCAGATCATTCCTCATATATCACTATCTCAGTGAGCCCTTCCACAATACCTGACTAAAAATGGCAACATCCTTTTCCCCACAACACACACACACACACACACATACATACACACACACACACATACATACATACACTTTCCCTATCATATCCCTTTCCTGCAATTCTTTTCTCCATACCATTTACATTATCTGATGTATTGTATGTGTTACTTGTCTCCTCTCTACACTGCCCCCTCACCCAGCCCCCAGAATATAAGATTCCCGAGGAAAGATTTCTTGTCTATCTTACTCATTCCTGAATCCCAAAGCATAGAACAGTGTTTGGCACATAAGCAAGCATTCAAAAAGAGCTGGTATTTTTTTTTTTTTATCCAGTAGGAATCAAAGAGGAGGGAGAATGAATAATTCCAGAATGGTATTTCTAACTAAACAAGGGTAGTTGTCACTTACTTCAATGAATATCACCCCACAACACCATTCCCATACATGGCAGCTTATGAGAGAACACAGTGGCTTGAGCATTTGTTGCTATGAGAACATTGATTAATTTGTTTTCTTTTTTCTTTTTTTTTTCTGAGAAAGAAAGAAGAAGAAAGAAAAAAGGAGAGAGAACAGAATTCTTGCTCTATTGCCCAGGCTGGAATACAATCTCGGAATAGGTATTAAAAACCTCTTTTATGCCGATAATTGTACTTAACAACAGAGACAGGAAGGAATAAGGGAAGAAAATAACAAACAAACAGCCAACCAATATTTCATTTAAGTCTGTGAAATGCTACGCAAATGCTGAAGAGTGATTTACTTCCAATTATATAGTCACTTTCAGAATAGGTGTAATATGATACTGAGAAAAATGTATGTTCTTGAGACCTGGGATGAAGAATTCTATAGACATTCACTAAGTTTACTTATTCCAGGTCTAAATTCCCTATTAATTTTCTATCTCGTTGATCCGTTGAATATTAACAATATGGTGTCAAGATCTACCGCCATTATCGTGCAGGAGTCCAAATCTCTTTATAAGTCATTTAGAACTTGTCTTATGTATCTGGGTGCTCCTATATTGGATGCATATATATTTATGATCATTAACTCCTGTTGTTGCATTGATTCTTTTACTATTATGTAATATCCTTCTTTGTTTCTTTTAGTCTTTGTTACTGTTAAAATCTGTTTTGTTGGAGACAAAAATTACAACTCTTGGTTTTTTTTTTGGTTTTTTTTTTTTTACTCTCTATTTGATTGGTGAATCTTCCTCCATCCCTTTGCTTTGAGTCTTTGTGTGTCGATGCTTGTGAGATAAATCTGGATACAGTGTACCAATGGGTTTTGAGTTTTTGTTCAATTTGCCTGTCTGTGTCTTTAATTGGGGCATTTAATCCATTTAAATTTAGGATTAATATTAGTATTTGTGAGTTCAGTATTATGATTTAATGCTAGCTGGCTATTTTGCCCATTAGTTGATGTAGATTCTTCATTATGGAGATACTCTTTACATTTTGGTAGGTTTTTGGGATGACTGATACTGGTTGTTCCTTTCTGTTTGTAGT
>CAUYLG010029469.1:0-41359 GCA_963573385.1 Cacajao melanocephalus | reverse complement strand
ACCCACAACCACTTTTATAAACTAAAACTCCTCTCTTTCTCGCCTCATATTTTTTTTTTTTTTTTTTATTTTTTTTTTTTTTTTTTTTTTTTTTTTTTTTTTTTTTTTTTTGAGATGGAGTCTCGCTCTGTCATCAGGCTGGACTGCAGTGGCGCAATCTCAGCTCACTGCAACCACTGCCTCTCAAGCAATTCTCATGCCTCAGCTTCCCGAGTATCTGAGACTATAGGCATGCACCACCACACCCGGCTAATTTTTATATTTTTAGTAGAGATGGGTTTCAGCATGTTGGCCAGGCTGGTCTCAAACTCCTGACCTCAAGTGATCCACCCACCTCAGCATCCCAAAGTGCTGGGATTATAGGCATGAGCCACCGCGCCTGACCTGGATGCCCTTTATTTCTTTCTCTTGCCTGATTATTCTGGCTAGGACTTCCAGTACTATGTTTAATAGAAGTGGTGAGAGAGGGCATCCTTGTCTTGCGTCAGTTTTCAAGGGGCTACTTCCAGCTTTTGCCCATTCCGAATAATGTTGGCTGTTGTGGGTTTGTCTTATATGTATGGCTCTTATTATTTTGAGGTATGTTCCTTCGATACCTAGTTTTTTGAGAGTTTTTAACATGAGGTAGTGTTGAATTTTATCAAGCCTTTTTTTGTGTCTATTGAGATAATCATGTGGTTTTTGTCTTTAGTTCTGTTTATGTGATGAATCACATTTATTGATTCATGTATATCGACCCAACCTTGCATCTGGGAGATAAAGCCTACACTATCATGGTGGATTAGCTTTTTGACGTCCTGCTGGATTCGGTTTGCCAGTATTTTCTTGAGGATCTTGCATTGATGTTCATCAAGGATATTGGCCTGACGTTTTTTTTGTTGTTATTGTTGTTGTTGTGTTTTTTGTTTTTTTGTTTGGTTTGGTTTGGTTTGGTTTTGAAACAATCTTGCTCTGTGACCCAGGCTGGAGGGCAGTGGCGCAGTCTTGGCTCACTGCAACCTCTACCTCCTGGGTTCAAGCAGTTCTTCTGCCTCAGTCTCCTGAGTAGCTGGTATTATAGGTGCATGCCACTATGCCTGGCTAATTTTTTGTATTTTTAGTAGAGATGGGGTTTAACCATGTTGGCCAGGCTGGTCTCAAACTCCAGACCTCAGGTGATCTGCCTGCCTCAGCCTCTCAAAGTGCTGGGATTATAGGTGTGAGCTACCATGCCCAGCTTCTGCCAGATTTTATTATCATTCTTTGATGCTGGCCTCATAAAATGAATTGTAAAGGAGTCTTTTCCTCCTCAGTTTTTTGGAATGGTTTCTGTAGGAATGCTACCAGCTTTTATTTGTACATCTGGTAGAATTTAGCTGTGAATTCATCAGATCCTAGGCTTTTTTTGTTTTTTGTTGTTGTTGTTTTGGTAGGCTATTTACTACTGATTCAATTTTGGAGCTTGTTATTAGTCTATTCAGGGAATCAATTTCTTCTTGCATCACTTTTGGGAGGGTGTATGTGTCCAGAAATTTTTCTGTCTCTTCTAGGTTTTCTAGTTTGTGTGTATAGAGGTGTTCATAGTAGTTTCTGATGGTTGTTTTTATTTTTTGTGCAGTCAGTAGTAACATTCACTTCATCATTTCTAATTGTGTTTATTTGTATCTTCTCTCCTTTCTTCCTTATTAGTCTAGCTAATGACCTATTTTATTAATTTTTTCAAAAAAACCCAACTCCCGGATTCATTGATCTTTTGAATGATGTTTTCTGTCTCAATTTCTTTCATTTCAGCTCTGGTTTTTATTTCTCATCTTCTGCTAACTGTTGGGGTTAATTTGTTCTTCCTTCTCTAATTCTTTCAGTTATTTAGTTAGGTTGTTGACTCAATCATGCCTTACTGTAGCTTCAACTTCCCTGGGCTCAGGTGATTCTCCCACCTCAGCCTCCCAAGTAACTAGGATTACAGGCACATGCCATTATGCCTGGCTAATTGTTTGTATTTTTAGTAGAGATGAGTTTTGCTATGTTGCCCAGTCTGGTCTTTACCTTCTGGGCTTAAGTAATCTGCCTCCCTTGGCCTCACAAAGTGCTGGTATTAAAGGCATGCACCACTGCACCCAGCCTGTTTTGTCTGGCATTAGTATAGCCACCCCTGCTCTCTGATTGTTATTTATTGATGTACCTATTACTATTACTATTGATATACCATGCAAATAGTGTTATTACTATTTACAAAAGTATTACTTTTATAAATAATTTACAAACGGGTAGAACATTTTTCTGTCCTTTTGTTTTCAACCTATTTGCATCTTTGGATCTGAAATGAGTTTCTTGTAGAAAACATATAGATCATGTGCGTTTTATCCATTCTGCTAATCACGTCTTTTGACTGGGTGATTTAATTCATTTATATTTAAAGTAATTACTGATAAGAAAGGACTTATTTCTGTCATATTGCTATTTGTTTTCTGTATGCCTTATAGTTTGTCATTTGTTTGTTACTACTTTCTTTTGTGTTTAATTTTGTTATGAAATGTTTAAATTTCTTATTTCCTTTGGTGTATATTTTATAGCTGTTTTCTTGGTTGTTTCCATGGGGGTTACATTTAATATCCTAAAATTATAATGCTACTTTAAATTTATGCCAGTTTAATTTCAAAAATATACAGAAACTCCGTGCCTTTCCATCTCTGACCCCACCCTTTTCAGTTGTTGGCATTATAAAATTACATCTTTATACAATTGTCTCCAGAAATAGATACTATCTTTTACTACATTAATCTCTTAGATTATGTAGAAAACAAAAAGTGGAGTTACAGTCTGTTATTAGAATAATAGTAGTTTTTATAATTGCCTGTGTATATATTTATCTTTATTGAGATCTTTATTTCTTCATATGGTTTCAAGTTACTGTCTAGTGTACTTTTAATTTCCCCCTTGCTTTTGAAGGACAGTTTTGACAGATATAGGATTCTTGGTTAACACTTTTTTTCTTTTAGCACTTTGAATATATCAGCCTACTGCCTTCTGACCTCCAAAGTTTCTGATGAGAAATCTACTGATAATCTTATTGAGGGTCCTTTTTATGGCACTGGTCACTTATGTCTTGCTGCTTGCAAGATTCTGTCTTTGCCTTTTGAAAGTGTGATTATCATGTGTCTTGATGTGGATCTCTGAGTTCAATTTACCTGAAAGTCATTGAGCTTCTGGTATGTTTATGTTCATTTCTTTCATCAAATTTTGGTGGTTTTCAGCCATTATTTTTTCAAATATTCTTTCTCTCTTTTTATTCTCTTCTGATACTCCCACAATGAGTAAATTTGTTCACTTGATGATGTCTCACATATCCCTTAGGCTCTGTTCATTTTTCTTCAGTCTTTAATAATTTCCATTTTCTGATTTTCAAGTTCACTAATTCTTTTGCTTGCTCAAATATGCTTATTAAGTAGTTAAACTAGTGGGAAAAAAAATTTTTTTTTTGAGACGGAGTCTCACTCTTGTCACCAGGCTGGAGTGCAGTGGCACAATCTCGGCTCACTGCAACCTCTGCCTCCTGGTTTCAGGCAATTCTCCTGCCTCAGCTTCCCAAGTAGCTGGGACTACAGGTGCACACCACCATGCCCAGCTAATTTTTGTATTTTTAGTTGAGACCGGGTTTTATCATGTTGGTCAGGATGGTCTTGACCTCATGATCCACCTGCCTTGGGCTCCCAAAGTGCTGGAATTACAGGCGTGAGCACTGTGCCTTGCCACACTAGTGAATTTTTTTTATTTCAGTTACCATACTTCTTAGTTCCAGAATTTCTTTTTCATTTCTTTTTAGGTTTTCTGTCTCTTTACTGATATTTCCATTTTGTTCATACGTTATTTTCATGACTTTATAAACATCTTAATTTCTTAGCGCATCTTTAAGACAGGTATTTTAAAGTCTTTGTCTAGTAGATCTGCCATCAGATCTTTTTCAAGGGCAATTTCTGTTTATTTTTTCTTTGAATATGCTGTACTATCCTGGTTGTTCATATGCCTTGTGATTTGTTGAAAACTGGATATTTGAATCTAATAATGTGATTACATTGGAAATTAGATTTTCCCATACCCCAGAGATTGTTGACTTATTTTTGCTTGTTGTTTCTGGTTTCTTGTTGTTTCTGGTTGCAGGCTTTCTCTGTGCCAAAGGTCAGCTTCAGCCTGAGGTATAAACTTAAGATCTTCTCAGATCTTTTCTGAGCCTATATCTTTTTCTGGGTATGCATTGTCACTTTCAAACTCTCACTGTATATGCAGTTGTTTTTGTATATCCTGGTCTTTAATGCCTTTCTCACAAAAAGGAAAAAGAGAAAAGTGTAGTGGGAGGGGCTAGGCCTTTAAGCCCCTGGAAGTCACTTTAGCTAGAGGGGGAAGGACTTGCAATAGTGAGGAAAGGTACAACAATAATGGCTGCCTGCCTCTGTCTGTACCTCTGTGATCAGAAGCAGCAATGTCTATGACATGGAAAGGGTCTTTGGAAGAAAAAAAGAAAAGCAGCAGTCAGCAGCTCACAGATCCTCAGTATTCACAGGACAAGGTTCTTTTTGCATCTCACAAGCTGTGTGCAAGCTGTTCCAGCAACATGTGCACAGCTGCCTGCCAATAAGCTGGGGCTGGTGGTGGGAGATGGGTAGTTGCTACTGTACTAAGAGCTGAAATTGATAGAAGTTAACCGCAGTTTACCATCGAAGATTTTCCCTAAAATTTCTAAGCCTTCAGTACACTAGAGTTCCAAAATAGTTACATCAGACAGATTCCGTTGCCTGGGTGATGAGACAGAGTACTGGTGCTTCCTACTCCACCATCTTCCCAGAATCTCTCAATAATATCTTATAGCTAAAGGATCCATTTTAAAATCACACATTGCATTTAATCATCATGTCTCTATCAGTGTTTTCCTCCAGGGCTCAGTCTTTCATTAGCTCTCATGACCATGATACTTTTGAAGTTATTTTGTAGCATTTCTCTGAATGTAGTTTTATCTGGTGTTTTCTCATGATTAGAATCAGGTTATACATTCTTTGCATCAGTATCACAGAAGCAGTGGTGCATTCTTTTCATTGTACCGTATCAAGTAACACATGGTTTCACTTTGCTTCATGACTGGTGATGTTAACTTTGGTCTCTTGACTATGATGGGGCTTACCAGACTTTTCTTTGTAATTAATAAGTGTTTTATCAGAAGATAAAAAACATTTTTTTTTTGAGATGGAGTTTCGCTCTTGTTGCCCAGGCTGGAATGCAATGGCACGATCGCGGCTCACCACAACTTCCACCTCCTGGGTTCAAGCGATTCTCCTCCTCCCTTGGCCTCCCGAGTACCTGGGATTACATTAGACCACGCCTAGCTAATTGTGTAGTTTTAGTAGAGACAGGGTTTCTCCATGTTGGCCAGGCTGGTCTCGTACTCCCAACCTCAGGTGATCCACCCACCTCGGCCTCCCAAAGTGCTCGGCTTACAGTGCTGTGAGCCACTGTGCCTGGCCAAGGTACTAATGTTTTTAAACAGATTAAATATTCTGTTCATCATTAAACTTAAATTCATTTATTTAGAAATTTTTAAATTTTCTATTTATTTTAGAAAATTTATTTTAGAAAATTCAAGTACATATTTGTAACAGTATAGACTCATAGTTTCCCATTATAACAATCATTATTTATTTATTTTGAAACTCAAATTTCCCTTGATTTGACCAACAGGATTCCATTCAAGCTGGCTTTTGTTGTTCTTTTGACATGTCCCATCCTTGCATTTTGGTACTGTTGTCCTATCCCTGCTTCAGTCCTGGAGTCAGTCATTTCTCCAAGGATCTATTGTTCCCATTAATGGAAAATGGTTTTTAAAGGCTAAGGTCTGGACTCCAGATGTGCTCACTGCTAGTGGGATGTCGCTGCTCCCTAGACCTCTCAGTGGGCAGAGCTAAGGAGTGTGCATGCCTAGAGATTTACATCTCTGTTTCTGTATCTGTCAAAAGCCATGTTTTTACACCAGTGGTTCCAGTTCCATTCTAGCACCAAGGAAATCCTAATTTCCAGATTGATAACCCTCTTTTCTGAATGTGAGAAACCCAGCTTTTGTTATCTTTAATATATTTACCAATTTGATCTGTATGCAACCAGTTCTTCTGCTATCAGTTTTTCTGCTATCTCTGCTACTGCCTCCTCACTTGCACAGATATACTCCTCATCCTGCTAGGCTTTGCAATTCCATCCTCACCCAAAACCGTAATTACCATTCTTATTCCACTTCGGCTCCAACAGATCACACCTGATGACTACTCTATGTGGACACCCTTCCTACCTGTCTGGGTTGAAAGCTGATATATTCACCAGTGGAGACTCTACTTATGGTCTGTTTTGGAATCTGTGTCCTAATTCCTGGTCATTTACAATTTTGATAACTTTTAAAAATTATCCTTTGCATTTCTTTGATTACTAATGAGCTTGAGGAATTATTATGTTTTTACCGACTTCTCATGTCAAGAGACAATATATCAGCCGGGTGTGGTGGCTCACACTGTAATCCCAGCACTTTAGGAGGCTGAGGCAGGTGGATCACCTGAGATCAGGAGTTCAAGACCAGCCTGGCCAAAATGGTGAAACGCCATCTCTAACAAAGATTAGCCAAGTGTGGTGGTGGGTGCCTGTAATTCGAGCTATTTAGGAGGCTGAGGCATGAGAATCGCTTGAATCCAGGAGATGGAGGTTGTAGTGAGCCAAGATCACACCACTGCACTCCAGCCTGGGCGATAGAGCAAGACTCTGTGTTAAAAAAATAAAGAGAGAGAGGGAGAGAGAGAAAGACAACATATCAAAAGTATCATAAAGCCAAAATTATGGCATTTTAACAAGATCACTCCCTTATTATCTAATTCTCGTCTCCTTTACTAAGGATCATATGTTTTATATTTGTTAAAGGAAGACATTTTTGGAAACTGTATAACTGAAATCTAAATTGGGTATAGTATTTTTGAACTTGAGAACACTATTTCATCACAGCCTAATATGTGATTTACTTCTGAAACATAGGTAGCCATTTTATGTTCAGTAAATGTTCTTTGAAGATGGATAAGCCCTCAGTTAGACTACAGTAGTACAAAGAAAAGAAAAAAAAAAAACTACAGTAGTAGTAGTAGTAGTAGTCCCAAGCTTTGTATGGCAGTTATTTTCATTTATTGTCTATTTTCATTTTTAATTTTGAGATGAGGAAGACCCTGTTTGACCTATTTTATTATGAACATTGTTAACATTATTCTTTTTTAAATTGCCCTCTATTTCTGTTCCAATTTTTCTTTAATTCTCCTCCCTCATGCAGTTTATCTTTTTTTTTTTTTGTTTTAAAATCTAAAATTTGGCAAAAGATAATTATTTTGTTCAAATCAGCACTTCTTAAAAGGATATTATTTCAATATCTAATACCTACTGATTATGTTTCTTACCCAGTGTTTCTGCACGCATTACAGTCAAGCATACACAGTTATCAAAGTTAACAAGTCCAGAACAAGCCACTGATAACCTTTGTAAAGTTTACTAGGAACTGTAATATTCTAGAATTCTACTTCTAGTGAGGATAGTGGAGTTATTCATATAAAAGCTTGGCAGCCTGAAAGACTATTTCGTACTTCTTGAGCACTGCCACAAAAATTTATTATCAGAATTACAATTGTGTCAATATTTGTCAGAAGGACACAGGAAAATTAATATTAATGAGTTTACTGTATTCTAGGCCCAGGTCCTCACCATGACCCTAGGAGGCGGATGCTGTTTTCCCATTTTACTGATAATAAAACTGTACCTCGGCAATAATTAAGAAACTGCTCCATCAGAGTATAAGAGGCAGAGATTTAATGATACTACAAAGCTTATGTTCTTTTTACTTGCCCATGGTGATGCTCTTTGTCAGAAGAGGAAAAATCCAGTACCTTTGGATTATCTCATTAGTATGATACAGATAGTTCAGTTTTGTAACAATCTATGTGCTTTCTCTGTAAGAAATTATTTTTCTGCTAGTCATCTGTCCAGACCATTATATGTCAGGTCATTTCTAATTATCTGCTAGGGCAGTTACAAAGCCTGCTTACCTGGAAAAGATAACGGACTTCCTGTGTAAAGCATTTTCTTGTGAATTCCATTCATCCAGCTGAAATAAAATACACTCTTAGAATGATCCTCTAACATCTTTGAAAGTCTGATAACGTATAACTTTATGGGAGTGATTTTTGTCTGGTTTATAGAGATGCATTCATTCTGCTGTAATAGTTCTTGTTAAAACCAGCAATAGTGTTCTAATATTGGTCTGCAGCATGCTGTATGGTTGTTTCATTCCAGAGAGATGGGAAGGAAATGAGTCTATGGCACAAGCCCAGGCCACTACATGCTGAAATCCCTCAAGGCCTGAATTTATCATGTATTTGATCATCAAAAAATTTTAAGAAGAACTCTGGTATTTTGTAATGTTCAAATGTGAGTTCTTCGATTTAACTGTTATTCCTACAAAAATGATTTAAAGCACTGTCTGATAACTTGCTTAAAAATAAGCAGTAAGTGACTTTTAATGGTTATAAAATCCATGAGTTTGTAATTCTGCTTTTAAAAAGAAGGCAGAAACAAATCAAAACTCCTTGGTAACCACTGGGCCCAACTCTTAACACTGAAATTTAAAGAAAACTGTATTAAGAATCTATTCTGCCTTTTCTGTCACTGTACTTCAGGGTAATCAGAATAGGTCTAGCTGATAAAGTTACTCTCTACAGAAGAATTCTACCCCATGGAAAGAATGGTATAATTAGCTAATCACCATTTTTAACTCCTTTTAAAATAACTGATTCAACAACAAGTGGGATAAACCATTGGTTAAAAGATTTGTAGTCTGGGCATGGTGGCTCATGCCTGTAATCCCAGCACTTTGGGAGGCCAGTAGATCACTTGAGCCCAGGAGTTCCAGACTGGCCTGGAAAACATGGCGAAACCCCATCTCTACAAAAAACACAAAAATTAGCCAGGTGTACAGTGCACAACTGTAGTCAGGAGGCTAAGCTGAGAGGATCAATTGAGCCTGGGAGGTGGAGACTGCAGTGAGCCGTGATCACACCACTACACTCCAGCCTTGGGGACAAAGTGAAACCGTATTTCAGATAAAAAGGGCAGGGCGGGGGGGTAATTTATGGAGAAGTTTACAATGGTGGGATTAGAATGTCACTACCTAAATCCAATGGTCATTTTTATCATCACTAAAAGCCATTTAAGTCTCCTGGCATAAAACCGTAGAAATACATACTGGAGTATATAAAGAGAAAATAACAGATATATATGGGATTTGCTAGAAATACTTCAGATTAAAGGGAAGGAGGGACAAAGATGACCTAAGAATGGTAAAATTGGCCGGGCGTGGTGGCTCACGCCTGTAATCCCAGCACTTTGGGAGGCCGAGGCGGGTGGATCACGAGGTCAAGAGATCGAGACCATCCTGGCCAACATGGTGAAACCCTGTCTCTACTAAAAATACAAAAAATTAGCTGGGCATGGTGGCACATGCCTGTAGTCCCAGCTACTCGGGAGGCTGAGGCAGGAGAATTGCTTGAACCCGGGAGGCGGAGGTTGCAGTGAGCCGAGATCCCGCCACTGCACTCCAGCCTGGTGCCTGGCGACAGAGCAAGACTGTCTTAAAAAAAAATGGTAAAATCTTAAAAACTGTTAAATCTGGGTAATGGGTATATAAAGGTTCATTATACTGGTCTCACTTCTGTGTATTTTTATTATATAAAGTTTTAAAATAGCACTGGCGTTTTGGGAATGACAAAATTGAAAAGAAAATTACTTATGTCTTTTTTTCTTTGTCTTTTTTACAACAGACATAACGGTTATATCTGTGTTTGATCATATAAAGTTGTCATCCCCATACTTGTGAGAGTCACCCTATAAACTTACAGAACTAATATCATGTTCTTTTGACAGATCTTTCTCTAGACCATTCTGACCTAGTTGCAGAGTTGTTGAAGGAGCTGTCTAACCATAATGAACGTGTAGAAGAAAGGAAAATCGCCCTCTATGAACTTATGAAACTGACACAGGAAGAATCTTTTAGTGTTTGGGATGAACACTTCAAAACAATATTGCTTTTATTGCTTGAAACCCTTGGAGATAAAGAGGTAAATGGCAAAATACGTAAACAGTAGCCTGTCCTTCCTGTCTCTTTTAGATTGCCTGTTAATCCGGGGCTACGTGTATTTAGAAATTGGGAGAATGAGTCTCTTCTGCTGCTTCTTTCTGCATAAAGTTTTCACTATGAAGTACTTTTTCTTCTAAACCAAGTACCTCAACAATTTTGAACAATTAACAACAGGAAAAATGAAAGGTTGCAGGCTGAATTCTCATGGAAAAGTACATGTTACTTATTTTACATGTTTAGATTAGTTGTTCAGAAGCAACTTCTTTTATTTTTTATTTTTTTATTTTATTTTAGTTTTTGAGAAGTAATCTTACTCTTGCCAGGCTGGAATGCAATAGTATGATCTCAGCTCACTGCATCCTCCACCTCCTAGGCTCCAGCGATTCTCCTGCCTCAGCCTCCTGAGTAGGTTCGACTATGGGCATGCGCCACCATGCCCAACTAATTTTGTATTTTTAGTAGAGTCAGGGTTTCCCCATGTTGGCCAGGCTGGTCTCGAACTCCTGACTGCCAGTGATCTACCTGCCTCAACCTCCCAAAGTGCCGGGATTACTGGCATGAGCCACCGTGCCCGGCTCCAAAACTTTTTTTTATACTCTGAATGTAGTTCTTGATTTTTTGCAAATATAATAAGTGTAATATAAATTTTCAACTAGAGGTGAGAAAACTTAATTAGTAGTATACCACATACTTTATGCAGTTGTCTACAATTCCTCTTCCAATAGTAAGACCCTTAAGTTACAAAATTTGAAAATGTTAAAGATTATCTACAACCCAAAATATTAAAAATATTTAAATGTTTCTTCTTAGCCTACAATCAGGGCTTTGGCGTTAAAAGTTTTAAGAGAAATCCTAAGGCATCAACCAGCAAGATTTAAAAACTATGCAGAATTGACTGTCATGAAAACATTGGAAGCACATAAAGATCCTCATAAGGAGGTAAGTTACCTGGCAGTTAAATTATTATTTCATTATTTTATTTCATGAAACATGTAAACATTGTGTAAAATGTAGCCTTATTAATCATTTTCTTGAATATTTGCCTTGACATTCAAGGTAATACCTGATCAAGATGCAAGCATATTTTTTTTCTGTTAAATGAATTAAACAGTGATACCATGGCCTTTCACCTAAAATAGACCCACTCTAGGAAATAATTTGATTTCATTTTCTCCTTCACCTCACTTCTAGTTTTCTACTTAGAGTTTAGCAATCTTACTTTCACTTTCCATTTAGCAGTGAGAATTTGATTTTTTAAAAATAACTAATGAAGATAAGAAATCATTGTTTTGGGGGGAGTTTGTTTGTTTGTTTGTTTGTTGAGTCAGGATCTCACTCTGTCACCCAGGCTGGAGTGCAGTGGCAGGATCACAGCTCACTGCAGCCTCAGCCTCCCAGTGCAAGTGATCCTCCCACCTCAGCTTCCTAAGTAGTTGGGACTGCAGGCATGCACCAGCACGCCTGGCTATTTTTGGTATTTTTTGTAAAGATGAAGTTTCACCGTGTTGCTCAAGCAGGTCATTATTATTTTTAAGTGATAAATTGCCTAGGGGAACTGTATATCTGCTACAAGTTTATTCACCAAAGTAGTGAGGACACCTTTCATGAAATTTCATAGTACTTGGTAGTCATGATATCTCTCTCCCCTTCTTCACCAGTGACATTGATCAGATAACTGTGAGGATTTTTATTATAATCTCAGAAAGAATTAGAAAAAAAATGTCAAAAAAGGGACTAGTAGGCTTTTGGGCAACAGGTGGTGTTTGATTCTATGAATAAGTTCTTTAGTGGTGATTTCTGAGATTTTGATGCATCCCTCACCCTGTTTTCTTTCTCCCAAGTCCCCAACGTCCACTGTATCATTTTAAACTTTTACATCCTCATAGCCTAGCTCCCACTTATGTATGAGAACATATGATGTTTGGTTTTCCATTCCTGAGTTACTTTACTTAGAATAAAGGTCGTCAGTTCCATCCAGGTTGCTGTGAATGCCATTATTTTATTCCTTTTTATGGCTGAGTAGTATTCCATGGTGTGTGTGTGTGTGTGTGTGTGTGTGTACACACATGTAACACAATTTCTTTATCCACTCATTGACTGATGGACATTTGGGCTGGTTCCATTTTTTGCAATTGCATATTGTGCTGCTGTGAACACGTGTGCAAGTATCTTTTTCCTATCATGACTTATTTTTTTCTAGGTAGATACCCAGTAGTGGGATTGCTGGATCAAATGGTAGCTCTATTTTTAGTTCTCTAAGAATTACATTTCTAAGAGAAAGCAACTGAGCAATAATAGAATTAGGTATCTCTGGCAGAACCAAGACAGAAGCAAAAGACAAATCAAAAAAGGAAGATTAAAATAGCAATGAGATAAAATGAGTCAGAGCCAAATGCAAGAGCTAAAGCAATAAACCTCTCAGAATAAAGCAGAGGTATAAATCTTTGCTACTTCGGATTAAGCATTGATTTCATAATGTAACTTTAAAAGCAGAAAACAACAACAAAAAAGAAAATTTGGGCTTCACCAAAATTAAATATTTTTGTGCTTTATTAGCTTAGTGGTCAGGTAACTTTTTTTTTTAATTGTGGCCAGGCACAGTAGCTTACACCCATAATCCCAGCACTTTGGAAGCCCGAGGCAGGTGGATCACTTGAGGTCAGGAGTTCGAAACCAGCCTGAAACCCCCATCTCTACTAAAAATACAGAAATTAGCCAGGTGTCATGGTGGGCGCGTGTAATCCCAGCTATCTGGGGGGCCAAGGCAAGATAATTCCTTGAACCCAGGAGGCAGAGGCTGCTGTGAGCTGAGATCGTGTCACTGCACTCCAGTCTGGGTGACAGAGCGAGACTCTGTCTCAAAAATAAAAATAAAAGAAATAAAAAATTGAAGAAAATATTTTCTGTCCTTCAAAGGACATTATCCTGAAAGTGAAACGACAACTCATAGAATGGTAGTAAATTTTTGCAGGCATGTATCTGATAAGGTACTAATATCTATAATATATATTCTTACAACTCAGCAATGAAAAGATAGCCAGTTTTTTAAATGGACAAAGGATCTGAATAAACATTTCTCCAAAGATACACAGATGGCAATAAGTGCATGAAAAGCTGTTCAACATCATTAGTCATTAGGAAAACGTAACCAAAGCCACAGTGAGAGACCACTTAACACCCAAAAGAAATACAGACAATATGTTGGTGAGGATGCAGGGAAATTGAAATCCATTGGATAATTACTTTTTAAAAAGATTCGACTGTGAATATTCTAGAAGAATGAATCATAACTTTTAAATCTATCTAGGGTTTTGCAGGGGGTTGTCTTTTTTGTCTTTTTGAGTCAGAATCTTGCTCTGTCACGTAAGCTGGAGTGCAGTGGCACAATATCAGTTCACTGCAACCTTTGCCTCCTGGATTCAAGTGGCTCTTCTGCCTGAGCCTCCTGAGGAGTTGGGATTACCGGCGTGCACCACCATGCCCGCCTAATTTTTGTGTAGAAACAGGGTTTTGCTGTGTTTGCCAGGCTGGTCTCGAACTCCTGGACTCAAGTGATCCGCCTGGCCCAGTTTTGTTTCTGTTTCTGTTTTTGTTTTATTCAACCAGTGTTTAGTAGTGGTACATCTATGGTATTTCACTGCAAGTTTTAAAAATGATATCTAATATTTATGGTTTAGTTATCCACCTTTTGACCCAAATAAGGCCTGTAACATCCCTACAAAACATAAAATTGACACCCTTAAGGTATTACCACTGAAATTAGCCCCGAGTCTTCTAATGTCCAGTGAATTTTCTTTTCTTTTTTAGTATCTATCTAAGTACTATTGTTTAGATAGTACCTATCTAAGCATTTTTCACCTATTAAGATCATAAGTGAGACACTGCCAAAGTAACATCAAAAGCAATTATATTTACATGTTCTTAAGACTATATTTAGATCTTTAGAGATTACAGACTCTAATAAGAAGATAGATGGCCATTTCTTGTCTTCATCACAAAACCAGTGTTTTACGTTCCTCAAGCCCATTACAGAAGGAAGAAAATCGTTATGAAAACAAGAAGAAATAGGTTGTTAACTCTGGATAACACATTAATCATATGATTTTTATTTTATTTCTCATTAATGTGATACAAAGGGCTCAAGCACTCCTAGAGATGAGAGTACTAATAATGAGCAGTACTAGAGATGAGAGTACTAATAATGGCTGATGCAGGAGACTCCAGTCACATTGTAGTCTAGGTAAATAGAACCTCCTCACTCGTAACACAACTAGACCACAATTTGATTTAAAAACAACTTAAGGGCTGGGCGCGGTGGCTCACACCTGTAATCCCAGCACTTCCCGAGGCCAAGGAGGGAGGATTACTGGCGCTCAGGAGTTTGAGACCACCGTGGGCAACATAGCAAGACCTCATCTCTACTAAAAATTAAAAAAAAATTAGCCAGGTGTGGTGGTGTATGCCTTAGTTCCAGCTACTCAGGAGGCTGAGGTGAGAGTATCACTTGAGCTGGGAGTTTGAGCTAGTGATTCATGAGTAAGCCACTGCACTCCAGCCTGAGTGACAGAGCAAGAACCTGTCTCAAAAAAACAAACAAACAAACAAAAACCTACTTTAGCTAGCAGCAAAAAAGAATGCAAGAAGGGAGAATAGTATGATAAGCCCCATATATTCATCTTCTAGCTTTAGCTGTTACTGACATTTTGCCAATCCTTTCTATAATCTGTACCCTTACTTTTCATGTTCAGAGCAAATCTAAATATTATGTCATATTAAATACTTCATGAAGTTTATACTTGCAGGACATAGTATAATGTTTTAAAAATTACTTCCTGGCTGAATTTCCTGTTTTCTTAGGTGGTGAGATCTGCTGAAGAAGCTGCATCAGTGTTGGCCACTTCAATTAGTCCAGAGCAGTGCATCAAAGTGCTTTGTCCTATCATTCAAACTGCAGATTACCCAATTAATCTGGCTGCAATCAAAATGCAAACAAAAGTGATAGAGAGAGTGTCCAAGGAAACCCTTAACCTGCTTTTGCCAGAGATTATGCCAGGTCTAATACAGGTAAGCAACAAAGCTTGTAGGGGAATAAGCCATGATACATTTAGGATTCAGTTATTTTAGGTACTTTCCAGGCAGCATTAGTGACATGATCAAGCCTTCCTCCTGTTTGCAATATTCAGGACAAAGACTTTTCATAACTAGCCAGGTGGATGTGAGTAGGATAAAATTTATATAACATAAAATTAACCATTTTTAAGTGTACAATTTAGAGGCATTAAATAAATTCACAATGTTATGCAACCATCACTACTATCCACATACAGAAATTTTTCATCATCCCAAACTGAAACGGTACCCATTAAGCAATAACCCCATTCCTTCCTCCCTCCCTCCTAGCACCTCATAACCTCTATTGTATTTTCTGCTAGATTCCGTATAAGTGGAATAATACAATATTTGTCCTTTTAAGTCTGGCTTATTTCACTTAGCATAATGTTTTCAGGGTTCATCCATATTGTAGCATGCATCAGAATTTAATTCCTTTTTATGAATGACTAATATGCCATTTATGTATGTGCTACAAATTGTTAATCCATTCATCTATTGATAAATATTTGGATTATTTCCTTTTTATTAACAAATATAATGAATTTCCTTGTAATGTCTTCATGCACTTATATATATACATCTAGAAACAATTTCGAGGCATTGCCAAATTTCACTCCAAAGTGGTTATGCTAATTTGCAGTCATAGATGTAATGTGTTTCTCTTTAGCCACATAAACCCAATCATAGGAACATTTTAACAAAAATAAGATGTGTTTTGTAACATGCTTTAATTTAACCATACATTGTGAACTTTTTCCGTCAAATAATATTTTACAATGTAATTTTAATGGCTGACTAATATTAATAGTATTGTATATTAAGACCTGGTCTAAAGACAATTAATCATTCATTATGCATCTGTAGTATTGTATTTTTTATTCTGTTCTAAGCTTAATATTACTAAGTTGTGAGGTCCTAAAATAAGATCAAATCTCTTTGTCTATGCCTTAGTACTAAGAACAGACTATATGTAATATGTATATGTCATACATATAATGGGTACTGAATACATGTTTACTGGATAAATTAACTTAGAGTATAAGGATACTAGCAAAGAGCTATTGTGGCTTTAAGTTCTTATACATTTCTTATTTCCTCTGCTGATAGGTTGGTGCAGGATTTTATTGCATACGTGATTATAGGGAAAAGACATCTTACCTATCAGAAAAGCACAAGAATGCTAATGAATATAAGTGTTAACATTTTAATTCTTTGCTATAGACTATTAAAATTAGGGTGTGTAGGTATTAGGACCAGAGCAATGAAAGACAAGAAGGTAACGGCAATATAGTTTTTGAATGCCTTCAGATTTTCTCACCAGAAAATTATCTTACTGAGCAACTAGGATTGCATACAAAAAACATCTTCAACAAAATTAGAAAAAGGTATCCCAGTGAACCCCAAAATATAAGCAGATAGGACCAAACCATCAGCAGCAGCACGTTCCCCTGCAAATATCAGTGGTATGGAAAAGTGTGAAGGAAAGTCCAAAGTTAGTTTTAAGACCCTGGAACCAGAGAATCACACAGGTTCTCACCCCTAAAAGAGGTGTCCCCATTCTTAGTGAAAGGCTAAGTATACATAACCGATAAAAAATTGGAGGTGAAGGCAAATGTACTGCAGGAAGCCAGGATCATGCTGGGGTGGCATGTATCCTCAGGACCCTTAGAAATACCACAAAAGCTCCCTTCCAGAAAGAGCTTATTTAGCAAAAAAATTCCTTGGAATAGAGTCTAAACTGAGTATCTACGCAACCATAAGAAAAGAACAAAATCGTGTCCTTTGTAGCAACATGAATACAGCTGGAAACCATCATCCTAAGTGAATTAACACAGAAACAGAAAACAAAAGGCCACATGTTCTTGCTTATAAGTGGAAGCTAAACATTTTGGATATATTTGGACGTAATATTGGGAACAATGGACACTGGAAACTCCAAAAGGAGTTGGGAGAAGAGGGAAGGGTTGAAAAATACCCATTTGGTACTATGTTCCCTGTTTGGGTGATGGGATCAATAGAAGCCTAAACTCTCAGCATCACGCAGTATACTTATGTAATAAACCTACGTGTGTACCCTCTGAATCTAAAATAAAATAAACTGAGTATTGCAGCAATACTGTGGCAGAGGTGGCTACCCAAAGGCCGTATTTTTAAGTACTTAATAAGGATAACATACCATGAAATACTTCGCAGCCCATAAAAAGGAACAAAATCATGTCCTTTGCAGGGACATGGATGGAGCTGGAAGCCATTATCCTCAGCAAAGTAACACAAGAACAGAAAATCAAATACCACATGTTCTCACATATAGGTGGGAGCTGAACGATGAGAACACATGGACACAGGGACGGGAACAACACACACTGGGGCCTGTCAGGGGAGAGGGCAGGGGGAGGTAAGAGCATCAGGATGACTAGCTAATGCATGTGGGGCTTAATACCTAGGTTGATGGGTTAATAGGTGCAGCAAACCACAATGGCACGTTTACCTATGTAACAAACCTGCACGTCCTATACATGTATCCCAGAACTTTAAACAAAATTAATTTTTTTTAAAGAAGGGTAGCAGGAAGAAAGAATCCTGCAGCAATGAAGCTAGAAAAGCTTTCGTGGCCAACCCACTGCCCCACACAGAAAATTTTATTTTAAAGTATAGAATACAGAAAAGTGTCTTTCACTTACAATGAGCAACAGAAAAGGGTTGTGGCAGTCAAGCCCATAGAAACATATTGCCTATTCTTCAAAAAAGAGGAAGAAAATAATGGCCTGAAGTATACCTACGGTGAAGGCACACCAGAAACATATGGACACAAAGCAAATGAAAACTGAAACCCAAATTTAAGAAAACAAGATTTTTAAAATGTAAGGAAACAGTAGAAACGAATAAAAAGCATGAATCAGAGTTTTTAAAGCTTGTAAAGGGGGAATTAGGCAATAGATCTATTGAAAACAGCAGTCAGAGCTTAGGAAAGAATATTTTATTACCAATCTTTAATGGGATATACCCTAAAGATAAAAGAAATTGCAAAGAAATCCTGAACTGCATTCAATATATTCATAGTTAGGAAAGATACTGGTATGGTTATTTTTGAATAGTAATAACATTGATACACATACCTATAGATAGATTAGGTAGCTAAGATAGATCAGGTCAAAGCCACGAATGATGTCATAAAATGAAGAAAATCTTAACTCTGAATTAGGTATGTCAAATGAAAATATTATTTAATTTCTTATCTCAAAAAGTGTTTCCTAGACCTAGCCTCTAAATCAGTATCAACTCAGTAACAGCATCCTTACCACCCAGATTGTGATCTTCAAATACCATTTTCCACTCAAGAGTCAGGTGTCTTTGGGAAAATGACTGAGTCCAGGTTTGGAACAGGTAATGTATAAAATGAGCCTGGGAATTCTTGTCTGAAAGCAAGGAAACTATGAATATTTGAGAGTCAGAAAGAATAATGCTACAATGAATTAAAATACATCAGATTTTAAAGTGAAATTCATGAGTTTATATTGATAACTTTAAAAACTGGCTAACTTTGAAGATTATTGGGTTATTCTCAAAATTGGTTAATAAAGAGAAAGAATCAAAGCACATAGACTACCTATCCTGTTTTCAGGATAACCAAATATTTGATGAGATAAAATACTTTTAGAGGGATTCCAGCTCACAAATTTAAAGAAATTATTGACTTATAAAATTATTTTTGGCCAGGCGTGGTGGCTCATGCCTATAATCCCAGCACTTAGGGAGGCTAAGGAAGGCAAGTCACTTGAGGTCAGGAGGTCAAGACCAACCTGTCCAACATGGTGAAACCCATCTCTACTAAAAATAAAAAAATTAGCCAGGCTGGTGATGGGTGCCTGTAATTCCAGCTACTCGGGAGGCTGGGGCAGGAGAATCGCATGAACCCGGAAGGTAGAGGTTGCAGTGAGCTGAGATTGCACCACTGCACTCCAGCCTGGGAGACAGAGTGTGATTCTGTCTCAAAAAAAAAAAAAAAAAAAAAAAATTTTTAAAATCATTTTTTAGGCAGCGTGTGGTAGCTCACACCTTTAATCCTAGCACTTTGATAAGCCAAGGTAGGAGGATCACTTGACCCAGAAGTTCGAGACCAGCCTGACAACAGAGTGATGCCTCTTCTCAACAAAATTTTTTTTTAATTAGCCAGGTTTTCTTGCCTGGCTCAGTGGCTCACGGTGGCATGCCTGTGGTCCCAGCTATTCAGGAGGCTGAGGTGGGAGAATCACCTGAGCCTGGGAATTTGAGACTGCAGTGCACTGTGATCATGCTACTACATTCCAGCCTGGGGGGCTAAGCAAGAGTCTCAAAAAATAAAAAGAAACACACACACACACACACACACACACACAAACACACACGGTATGGCCTCATTGAAACAATGGATATATGAAGTGATTTTCAGTAGCCACTTAAATTATTAGGTGAAAAGATGATGGGGCAAGGTATATATTGGAGGGATTAGACTAACAACATTCTGAACCTACTGCAGTCTTAACATCACTGAAGGCAGGACAGCTAGACATTATGTGTCATTCAGTGAGATGCACCACCTGAAAAAGTTATTTTGCCTGGCTTGGTGGCTCACACCTGTAATCCTAGCACTTTGGGAAGCTAAGGCAGGAGGATTGCTTAAGCCTAGGAGTTGGAGACCAGCTTAAGCAACATAATAAGAAACTATCACTACAAAAAATTCAAAAACTTAGCCAGGCATGGTGGCATGTGCTTGTAGTCTCAGCTACCTAGGGGGCTGAAGTGGAAGGATCACTTGAGCCCAGGAGATGGAGGTTGCAGTGAGCCATGATCATACCAGTGCACTTCAGCCTAAGTGACAGAGCAAGACCCTGTCTCAAAAAAATAAAAATGTACTCCGTCTCTCTCCTGATCAATGTCAAAAAAAGAAAAAGAAAAAGAAAAAATTTTCTAAAGCAGTTGAACCTAAATCTAATGAAGTCTTAGCTTAACTGTCAGTTTATAGGAAGTTCGGAGACTAGAGAAGCCTGTTAAATTGTACCCTAAGGATATATTCAGTTCAAATTCAGAATGTAGGAAATTCTACAAGAAAAACTGCCAAATTCCTTTAATAAAGAAGTGGCATGAAGAAAGAGGAAGAGGAAGTTATCAACTGTTAAAGATTTAAAGAGTCTCAAGAATCTAATCAACTTGAAAAAGAAGAATAAAATTGGAGTATTCACACTCCCAATTTTAAAACACATTACAAATCTATGGTAGTAAAGACAACATGGTACCATCATAAAGTTAGACTTACAGATCAATGAAATAGAATCCAAAAATAACCCTCACATTTATAGACAATTGATTAGCATAATTTTTTTTGTGGGGGAGAAGAGTATTTCTAATAAATGTGATGCTATGACAACTGGGTTTCCACATGAAAAAGAATGAAGTTGAACCACTACCTCACACCATATACAGAAATTAACTCAAGGAGTGATGCACAGAAAATGGCAGACAGAGTAGGAAGCTCCAAGAATTGATCCCTTTACTTAAGCAACTACTGAGCTGGCAAAAATGAGTAGAATCAAATTTTTTGGAACTCTAGGATCTAACCAAAAACTGATAGTAACCAAGAGAGTACTTAGTGAAAGAGGCTTACTTTCTTACTTTCAGTACTTTAGAGTAATGCTACAATGAATTAAAATACATCAAATTTTATTTCAAAGCAAATTATAAGTATGTCATATTAAATACTTCATGAAGTTTATACTTTCAGGATCTAGCATAATGCTTTAAAGGTTACTTTCTGGCTTAATACTTCCAGGACATAGTATAATGTTTTAAAGATTACTTTCTGGCTTAATTTCCTGTTTGTTTTGGGTGGTGAGTTGCCTGGCTAATTTTTAAAAATTTTTGTAGAGACAGTGTCTTATTATGTTGCTTAAGCTGGACTCCTGGGCTTAAGCTGTCCTCCTGCATCCACGTCCCAAAGTGTTGGGATTACAGGCATAAGTCACCGAGCCAAACAAGAAAAGTTTTTTAGGTGGCATCTCATTGAACACCACATAATGTGTAGTTGTCTCGCCTTCAGTGATGTTAAAACTGATCAGTAGGTTCAGATGTTGTTAGTGTAACCCCTTCATTATATATCCTGCCCCATCATCTTTTCACCTAATGATTTTAGCAGCCACTGAAAGTTGTATATCATTGTAGCATGATTCTATTCATTTTGGCCAGCTCAATGGTTGCTTAAGTAGAGGTATCAATTCTGTAAGCTTCCTACTGTGTCTGCCATTTTCTGTGACATCATTCCTTGAGTTAATTTTGTATATGGTGTGAGATAAGGTTTCAGCTTCATTCTTTTTCATGAACTGAAAAGTACTTTTTTACTTTCAGTAAGAAAGTTGCTTAACTGCCTACCATCTCCCATGCTCAGTAGCCTTGGTTGGTGGTAGTGTGCAGTGTAGTTTGCTGGTGCCAGGAGGGACATGGACCTTTTTCTCAAAAAATTGTGGTTATGGTTTTTTTGTTTTTGTTTTTGTTTTTTTTTAATCTCTGGCATTCTCTGAGAGGCTGGCACAGAGACTAGCCTTTGTTTCACCTCCTGTCAGGCTGAATTGGCTTCCTAAGTAGTGTCTTTTGAAAAGATTTAAAAACATATACTACCCATAGCCACCTGAGGCAAGGGAGAGCAGAAAGGACAAGCAGCAAACAGAAAAGCCTGGGAAGGAGGAAGCTGAGGAAGAAGATAATTGGTGAAATAAGGGTTTTGCTAGGCTATCATGTGTACTGAGGAATCCACCAAAAGTATGCTCAGAAAAGACCTTAGAGCTGGGGTTCCTAACCCCTAGGCCATGGACTGGTACTGGTCCATGGCCTGTTAGGAACTGAGCCACACAGTAGGAGGTGAGCAGTGGGCAAGCGAGCATTACCACCTGAGCTCCACCTCCTGTCAGATGAGCAGTGGCGTTAGATTCTAATTGGAGCATAAAGCCTATTGTGAACTGCACCTACAAGGGATCTAGGTTCCATGCTTCTTATGAGAATCTAACTAACGTCTGATGATCCAAGGTGAAACAGTTTCATCCCAAAACCATCCCCCCACCACCCTGCCCCATCTGTGGAGAAATTGTCTTCCACGAAACCAGTCCCTGGTGCCTGAAAGTTTGGGGACCACTGTCTTAGAGGACCCTGGGCTTGGATGTTCTTTGGGCTCCATGCAAGTAGGAGTTGAGCTAACACAGAATTGTAGGCAGCCTAGCTAATTGAATGATTACCCAGCTCAGAGTCAATCTGCAAAGACTGGGAGCGTTTGTCTTGTTTTGTTTTGACTCCAGCCATTTAAAGAAATATCTGTCAGGTCACTGGCTGACTACTGAAATAACAGACTTCAGTGGCCACATACCATAAACAAAATATACTCAAATCAGTGATCTAAATATAGTAACTAAAACTATAATCATAGAAGAAAACAAGGATAAATCTCTAGACCTTAGATTTAAGGTCATCCTCTATGGCAGTGGATTATTAGATATGACACCTAAAGCATCAACAATAAATAAAGAATAGGTTAATTGGACTTCATCAAAATTAATAACTTTTGTTCACAAGACCTAATCAAAAAACTGAAAAGACAACCTATAGAATGGGAGAACATTTTTGCAGATTATTTATCTGATAAGGCTCTACTATCCAGAATATATGTAAAGAACTCTTGTAACTCAGCAACAAAAAGATAAATAACTTTTAAATGGGCAAAGGACTTGAATAGATATTTCTTCAAAGAACATGTACAAATGGCCAGCAAGTACGTGAAAAGATGCTTGATGATATTTAAACATTGAATGCCATACTGTTTGCAGTGTTATTTATACTAGGAAAAATTTAGCAGGAAGGAGGTTGTTGGGGAGGAGGATTTAAACTGATAATACACTGGAGTGGTTAAATTAGGAAACATGAAATGAATGCCTCATATCATGATTATAAAGACTAGAAAAATTTATTTCATTATATAACAAATATATAAAAATGATGAGGGAAAATAAAATTAATGTTGATTGCATGACTTAGGAGTAATATACTTATTTTAGGTGGATATCTGTTGATATTTTAATGTTTCTGCGGTTGTTTTAGAAACATAAAATGATTAGGACTTTAGTGGAGGTGAACTCTATTTTTCCTCTGAGTAAAATGTGCATATTCATTCAGATAATTGATTCAAAAATACTTCATGGATAAGATTGCTGTAGACTATTAAAATAGAATAAGTAGTGCGATCAAAAGCATAAGTGGGGGAGATGGACAGAAAAAGGGAAGATGTTGGTCAAAGGGTACAAAGTTTCAGTTAAAGAGGAGTAGGTTCTGGCTATTACACAGCACAGTAACTAGTTAATGTGTATTTCAAAATATCAGTTATTTTAAAAATGAATTTCAAATGTTACAAAGAAATGATAAGTATCTGAGGTGATAAATGTGTTGATTAGCCCGATTTGATCATTGCACAGTGTACATGTATTGAAACATCACATTATACCCCATAAATATATACAATTATTATTTGTCAATTAGAAACAAAATAATTTTTAAAATAAAATGAGGTCATTAAAGGCACAATAAAAGCATAAGGGAATAGTTTACATAGACTGGATTTATTGGAGAAAGTAATTGCAGGGATGGAACACATGTAAAACTTAATTAGGCCTGGATTATAGGAGTACCTTGAGCTACCAAACAACCAAGTTTAGGTTTCATTGGATAGCGGGGAGGTGCTGACTGCCTTAAAGCCTAATGCTTTAGGAAAATTAGTCTGGAGACTTTTTTCAGGGTGAATTGGCAAGGAGGCAGCCTCAGAGTCAGAGAAGTGCATCTTTCCAGGCTAAGTAAGAACCTGGTAGAGAGGGCTAACAGAATGAGGGCACAGTAGGGGAAGTAAAGGGAAAGAAGGGCATTGTCCATGCTTGAAAAGGTTGCAAAGTTAACTTCGATCTGCAGTTTTCTCTCCTTAGTACGCTTGAGATTTCATCTTCCAGTTTCATCTTCTGTCCCTATTAAAAAGGTAGTTTTCTCAAATCCCCTGGAGTACTAACAGTGGACTTCTCTCTATAGGGTTATGATAATTCAGAGAGCAGTGTTCGGAAAGCTTGTGTCTTCTGTCTGGTGGCTGTTCATGCGGTAATTGGTGATGAGCTAAAACCACATCTCAGTCAACTCACTGGCAGTAAAGTAAGTACTGCTGCTGCGTTTTAAAGATGGTGGCCATAGTACATCATTCGTAGTTTAGTTATATGTCTGTAACGGTAAGCTCTTTATTTGGCATTTGGTAAGTCATGCTTTGAGTATTCAACTTGCCCTTATTACTTCTATTTTGTATTTTATCTGTTTCTACTCTAACATTGGTCACTCAGGTGAAGTTAGCAGTTTGCTGGGGTGGTTGGTAGGTTTCTGTGAGAGAAAAATGCCTGCAGCTTCTAGTTATTTGTAATAGTCAGCTGACTCCTTACCAAATCCCAGACTCAAATCTTTACCCCTAAGCACTGTTTTATTAAGAATAAATAGACTGTTGTGGTTATATATTCTTGAATTACTGTATATCTCTCAGAATATCTCCTCCTCTTTCTATTACCCAAATTAATGTCCAACTTTAACTTGAAATGTTAAAAAATAAAAGTTTTCTGAATCATTGTTCAGACCTAAAAAAATAAATGGGTCTTGCCTTTCTCATTTCATTGCTACTACCAGAACTTTGAAATTCATTCTACTAAGGTGGCCAGGCAAAGTGGTTCATACCTGTAATCCCATCACTTTGGGAGACCAAGGCAGGAAGATCACTTGAGACCAGGAGTTTGAGACCAGGCATGGGCAACATATTGAGAAGACCCTGTCTCTAACAATAAAAAAATAATAATAATTTTTCTGAATTAGAAGTTTGTTCTCCAGGGTGAGGATAACTTATGATTGTTGAATTATGGCTTATGGGCTAGTTAGCAAGAGGCAGTCACCATCACTTAAAGAACTTCTCAAATCCTAGGATTGTCTTACTATGGTCAAATTTATTTTTTAACAGCAAAAAGGCAGAATATATAGATAATGGAAAATGAGCCAAAGTACACACCTTACATTAAGTATCTGTATACAAAGTTATAGATAGATTAAAACAATAATTCTTAACTCTGGGTTACAAACCACTTCGAGACTTAGGTAAAATCTCATCTTAAGAAAAATGCGTTCAGATAAAACCATAAAAGGCAAAGTTTTAAAAAATAGAAAAATACATAATGGAAACAATTACCTGTCGTTCCAAAGGGTGTGACCCCCTGAATCCCATGGCTACCAGGTTAAAAACTCTTGGATCAAAGAGTTAATGGTTAAAAAGCAAACCTTCCAAAACAATTAAACTCAGCACTTTATCAGAAAGTAGGTAGCCAGTAATAATGTTACATGTGAAGACAGTAGAGAGGTGGAAAAAATATTATGAAATAACAGTAGATGAAACAAGTAGGCCAGATGTGGTGGCTCCCACAGCACTTTGGGAAGCCAAAGTAGGAAGATCACTTGAGCTTAGGAGTTCAAGACCAGCCTGGCCAACATAGGAAGACCCTGTCTCTAAGGAAAAAAAAAAATAGCCAGGCACGGTTGCACGTGCCTTTGGTCCCAGCTACTTGAGAGGCTGAGGTTAGAGGATTGCCTGAGCCCAGGAAGTTGAGGCTACAGTGAGCTGTGATCACGCTACAGCATTCCAGCCTAGCCAACAAAGCAAGACCCTGTCTCAAATAAATAAATAAATAAATAAGAACACAGAATTGTATATGTATTGATTACAAACTTGATAAAATAATGATTTCTTACAGTCAAAAACTGTAAAATGACACAGGTATCAAAAACATTCTTGGTAAGAAGGTAGTGACTTCGTGGTCTAAGATCCTTAGGTCCTATAACCCAAATACCTGAATTTCTATTTCTGCCCACTTCTTCCCCCACTCCCCCTGAGACGGAGTTTTCCTCTTGTTGCCCAGGCTGTAGTGCAGTAATGTGATCTCAACTCACTGCAACCTCGCCCACCGGGTTCAAGCAATTCTCCTGCCTCAGCCTCCCAAGTAGCTGGGATTACAGGCGTGTGCCACCACACCCTGCTAATTTTGTATTTTCTAGTTGAGATGGGGTTTCTCCATGTTGGTCAGGCTGGTCTCGCTCCCGACCTCAGGTAATCCAGCCACCTCGGCCTCCCAGAGTGCTAGGATTACAGGCATGAGCCACTGTACTCAGCCTTTTGCCCACTTCTTACCCACCCTTGTTACCTCAGGCAGAAACATAACCATTCTGTAGTCCTCATCTATAAAATGTGAAGATAAAGAGATAATGTAAAACAGCATATTGTGTAACACCTAGTGCTCAATTGTTTATTATTGCTTTAATGGTGACTTCTGAGTTTACTTTTACTTTAATGTTGTATTTGTTCTCACACTGCTATAAAGAGCTACCCTAGACTGGGTAATTTATAAAGACATTTAATTGACTCATAGTTCTGCATGGCTCAAGAGGCCTCAGGAAACTTACAGTCATGGCAGAAGGGTGTGCAAACACATCCTTCTTCACATGATGGCAGGAAGGAGAAGAATGAGAGAAGTGCAGAGCGAAGCGGGAAAAAGCCCCTCACAGAACCATCAGATCTTGTGAGAACTCACTCTCTGTAACACGAGAACAGCATAGGGAACCGCCCCCAGGATTCAGTCACCTCCCACAAGATCCCTCCCCCAACACATGAGGATTACAATTCAAGATAAGATTTAAGTGAGAACACAGAGCCCGACCATATCTAGTGTTTTATATGTGATCCATACAACATATTTTGAAAAGACATGGTAAAATACTCTGTTATGAATAACTGAAGACTTAAAAACTTTTTTGGTTTTTTACGTATTTTTTCTTTTCAGATGTGCTAGCCAAAAGTAATAATTTGTTATTCTTAATTATCAACAATAACTCGGGCGTTATCATAACCCCCAGCCTAAAATGTATCTTTCAGAGCTCACATATATGTATGTAATATTTTAATGAGCATCTTATAATTTGGATCAGCTCGCTCAAATGACATTTATTTGGCTTGAATCTGCAGATGAAGCTACTGAATCTTTATATCAAACGTGCACAAACGGGTTCTGGAGGAGCTGATCCCACTACTGATGTTTCTGGACAAAGTTAGTGAAGCTCATCAAAGCGAACCAGGTCTCAAAAGAAAGAACAGATAGACCACCCTCATCAGTGAAAGGAAATTCTCAAACACATCCTTTGGAACTTACTATTGTTTCCCAGTTTTAGTTTTTTGTTTTGTTTCGTTTTGTATTTTCTGTAACAGAGGGCTATCCTCAGTCTGCATGTAACTTTTATGATAGTTATTCCAAATTCAAGAAGCAGTATTAACATCAATTGATCGATACAAAGTAATTTTTAATCTAATTCATCATTTCACATGTTTGTACTTTGTCTTCCCATTAACTTTGCCAGTGTTATGATTGTATAAATTTTTTTAAATGCTGGTTAAACAGGAATGCTTAAAGCTTTAAAAGTTCTAACAGTCTAAAACATTTTTGCCTTTATTCAACTGCAGAATAATATTTTTATTGCTACTTTGAGTTTTGTTCCGTATCATGTCCTATGCTAGAAATATTTAAATGATGTGAAACAAAGCAGGACTAATTTGAACTACAGCTGGACTCTGTTTGTGTAATGGTGATACATGTCATTAGTTGCAACTTCTTTGAGGTGATCTGTAGTTTGAAAACTAAAACCTCAAAGACAAATGTTACAGAATCAGCCAGTTCTGTAAAACTGATATTGTTTGTTGGTTATTGATCTTGCCATCTTTATTTAAAACCATGTCCCTTCTATGATCCCTTAAGAAAGCTGCACCAAATCATCTGCCTGTTTTTTTCTTGATACTGAAATAGAAGGTTTTATTGCAGGGTTTTTTTGGTTTGTTTATATCTTTGTTGTGAATGATGCTTTTTTTGTATTTATTAATATCAAATTCACTTACGAATAAACTTGATAAAGGAAACAGACAAAAAAAAAATCAAGTACGTGTGTGTCCTTGACCGTCTTCTGTATCTCATGTAATAAACAAACTAATTATTGAGACATGGGAGTGACCAGCACCTTTTCTTTAAATGGTGGAACCTGGTTTCCTTTTACCATGAAATTGTCTTACTTGAAAATATTGATCCTGATGAGAGAGAAGATGCTGCCAAGGCTATCTTAGTATAATGGGCTCAAATTCTCTACCTCTTCAGGGCTAATACTTTTAACTGAGCTGCTGCCTATAGTGTCTTTTGGAAAACTACTTAAAGGGTGATTTTTCTGTTACTCTAACAAATTTTTTTAATCACCTTTTGCTACACCCATTCTTTTCATGTGCAGCCGACTTTCAAAAATTACCAGTTTTGGTGAAAGGCCAAATTAGATAATTTGGAACCAGGATACTAATGATTTCTCATCTTGACGTTTTTTTAATCCTAATATAAAGTGAATTTGATTGAAAAGGCAAATAGCTATTAGGGAAGCAATTTGCTATTGTTACAGAGTTATCTGTACTTTCTTTGTTTAATTGAAAAAAATGTAGAAATGTATGTAAAGAATTTAAGACAAGAGTACTGAATGGATGATTTGTCATAGGCTTTCCCTTCCTTTGTTTCTGTTCTAGCAGCAGGCAAAGTTTCTCTATATCCTCTCCCTCTACCTGTAACAATTTTGTTTTCTACTGTTAATTACATTGTGTATTTATAGTTCTATGCTGACTGTTGTGCATATACTGGCAATAAAACTGTACATAACATTACTTGAAAAAGTTAATAGTGTTTATCAGTCATTTTTCTGTCTCACAGTGTAACAAGTCACTCAGTTAAAGTTTTTCTTTAACTTTAGGTCTTGTATCAGTGGTATTCTCTTGAATTTTGTAAGTCCATCTGAGGAGAAAAGGTTTTTCAGGTGTAGCAACCATAATCAAAGGTATATAGCTGTATACACATGTATATATTACAGCTTATCTGTAAGAAGAAAATGCATTTTAAACATTGAACTCTTCTCAGTAGCATTTGATCTTTGGATATGTTTGTAAACATGACCTTCGGATATGTTTGTAATCATTTCGAATCAAAATATTGATTTCATTTTGACCTCTGGTTTAAGATGCTGCTTTAACTACTGTTGACAACTAAGTAGAGTGACTTAAGCTGAATAGTAACTCTAACTGGAAAATTAAATCAAGTACCTGGCATCTAATGGCAGACAGCCACTCAAGAAGTGAATTAACTACACAACGGAAAAATATCATTTAATGTGTCCGAATGAAAGCTAATGTATATAAACATGAAAAAAAAAGTTTACAATTCTATAATTTCAGTCGATAAGGCTGTAAGAAAGTTATTGATTATTTAAATCACTATATAAGATAGACCCTTAATTTGTTCATTCCAGAAACATTTTTAGATGTCAGCTACTTAAAAACAGTCACAAAAAGCTACTGTTTAAATTTTTCCTCCTGCTATTCTCTCCCAAATTAATTATTAGTGTTCATTTACTGCACTGCTGAGAACTAATTAAAAGCATATATTCCAGATTGCGAAACATGTTTATTTCTTTTGGGTTTCAAAATCTATAATGGACTTCTAACATTTTCAAGTAAGATGTGGTTTGAACCTGAGCCTTCAGTTTTGCAGTTAATCTGCTGTGTTTCTTCATATTTTATTCTTACAAACTTTAAGTCAAAATTACTTTTATTATTAAGTTATGTCTTACAGTAAAAGACTGGAATCTAACTGATAACATCATTGATAAGGCCAAATCTGTGCGTTAATTCAAATGTAGCTTATAATTGCTCAACTAGAACAGCATTTACAGTAAATAGAAATGACAGCATATTACTCCATAATACATGAGGCTTTTTAAACTTAATTTTTTTATCTTTGCAATTTTTTATATCTTTTATATCTTTTTTATATCTTTGCAGTGAGCTGAGATCGCGCCGCTGCACTCCAGCCTGGGCAACAGAGCAAGACTGTCCGTCTCAAAAAAAAAATTACTTTTAATATCACCACTGGAGATAATCTGTATTGCTTGCTATTTTAGAATACTAAGATAATGAGTCTGATTTAATAGTGAAAACTGTAGGATTAGAATTAACTAACATGCCCAGCCCTTAACAATACTAGTTTCTAATGCAGCCTGGGTGACAGAGCGAGACTCCAAGAAGTGATGCTTAAACTTAGTCTAAAGGCGGAATGTGTCTGAGATACATTGAGGGTTATAGAGAGGGCAGAGAAGAGAAGCAAAAGCAGTAAGGCAGTGATGTATAAAATGGCAAGAAGCATTAGGGCATGTCACTGGGACTTTTTAAACTACTGTTAAATTTCCCTCCCTTCTCCTTTAAAAATATCTGCAACAAAAACAGCCATGTGTGGTGGCCTAGATACTGTGGTCCCAGATATTCAGAAGGGTGAGGCAGGAGGATCACTTGAGCCCAGGAGTTAGAAGCCAGCCTGGGCAACATAGTGAGACCCCATCTCTAAAATACAAAAGAAAATCTGCGTCTTTGCAAGCAAGCAAACTTGGATATAGCTTTTATTTTAGTGGTTAGTATTTCAAAAGGTTTTCTTATCTTGTAAAGTTGATACTGTTGAATTTTCTTTTTCAAACCAAACATAGCACTTTGTGCCTCCCCAACTGGCCATTGTTACACAACTTGGTTTGACTAGAACCTGAGCTAGTGGGGGAATGGCCCAAGATGGAGTGATAGATATTCTAAGATACATATTCTATTATATAGTCTATGTCAACTAAGGATTCCACTGAAGACTTCAGCATAATAATGCAATTAAAATTAACATCCCAAACACTTCAATTTTACATAATCTGAAAACTTCAGAAGTGAGATGTTTCAGGCTCCAGTTTTTTACATTTTGGCCTCTACTAACCTGGTTCTGATGTCCTTCATTCACTTATTAAATATTTGAGCACCTGCTGTGCATCTGACACCCCTAAAGTCTGTATGCTCTAAGTATGTAGTTGTGGATCTGGTGATGGGAGAAACATGTTGATGTGTCCTCAGAAATTGGAGTGTTATGGGAGGGGCTGGCCTGTTATTTGGGGTCGGAAAGCACCCAGGGATGCTGCTTTTTGCAAACCATGCTGACCAGCATGCTCTGTGCAGCTCTGGTCTCCCAGTATTCACTCAGTGTTAATGTCAGATTCATAGGGCAATATTTTTCCCCTTAAGAAAGTGTAAATCTATTATTTATTGGAAGTGAATGCAAAAAGAGATTGCCTGACAGTTTTGCTAGTTTTAGTCTAAAGCCAAATTTACACTAATTTTCATCAAAGTTTAGGTCAGAGTAGAGACATAGAATCAAAGTTAGATTACATCAATAAAGCAAAAAATGTGCTTTTTCTTCTCCATCTTCCTCTTTCTTTTTTTTAATTTAATGAAGAACATCAGGAACTTGGGATTTTTTTTTTCACTCTTTTTTTCTTTTTTTTTTTAATTTAATAAAGATCTTCTCCATCTACCTAAAGGTTCTCAACTGCAGGTAACTTTGCCTGCTGGAGGACATTTGGCAATACCTGGAGGCATTTTTTAATTTTCTCAGTGTGGATGTGGAGGCACTATTAGCATCTAGTGGGTACAGGCCAAGGAAGGTGCAAAACCTACAATACACAGGACAGCCCTCCACAGCAAAAAATTATCTGGCCTCAAATGTCAATGCACAAGCTGAGAAACCTTCCCCTAAAGCAAAGGAGTTGCCGTAGATAGGTCCTAATGTAGCCCTGGTTAGAAGCACTGAATCAGTGTTTTATTTCTTACTTTGTCTAGAGATAGGTTCTCACTCTGTCATACAGGCTGGAGTGCAGTGGCACAGTCATTTCACTGTAACCTAAACTGGGTTCCAGGAGTCCTCCCACCTCCGCCTCCTGAGTAACCTAGGACTATGGACACGTGACACCATGTCCAGTTAATTTTTTTTTAATGTTTATTTTTTGTAGAGACGGAGTCTGACTATGTTTCCCAGGCTGGCCTTGAACTCCTGGCCTCAAGCGCTGATCTGCCCTATGCCTCCAAAGTGCTGGGATTACAGGTATGAGCTACCACACCTGGCCTGAATCTGTTTTTTACACTAATAAATAGAAAGGTGAACAATTTAGAGATCTCTTCTAGCTGACTGATTTTAGGATAAGTTTTCTCATTTTTAATAAATGATGAACACACATGCCAAATATTTAACACAAATCATTGATCCTCAACTCAACCCAAATACTGCTCATTTTCTACTATAGCTTATCTGATTTTGAAGTTTCTGTTTAATGCTAGGCTAGTCCCTCAAAGTGTGGTCTCATAAAAGTGATTTTTATTTCAAAAAACTGATGTTCAGCCCCTGAGGCAAGAGAATTTCCTTACAGCGAGGTTTACTCCAGGCAGGTCAGCAGCAGTGAATGACCTTGGCATTGGCTGGGCAGTCTTAAACATTGTATAGTCATTCATATAGTATATGCTTGTGCTTATAGGAAGTACCTAGAGTAGTCATTCATAAAAACAGAAAAGAAAATGGTGGCCTGTGATCATACCATCCTGATCAGGCCCAATCCTGTCAGATCTCAGAAGCTAAGCAGGTTTGGGTCTGTTTAGTACTTGGATGTGAGAAAATAGAATGGTGGTTGCCAGGGGCTTGGGGCAGAGGGAAATGAGGAGGTATTTAATAAACACAGGGTTTGTGTTTGGGATAAGAGTTCTGGAGATGGATCGCAATGCCGGTCGTACAACATTGTGCATGCATTTCATATCGCTGAACCAAACTTAAGATGATAAATTTTGATAAATACAAACTTAACAAGAATTAAGATGATAAATTTATCAAAATTTTGTTACATGTATTTCTCCACAGTTAAAAAACAATAAAACAACTTGTCGTTCATTAAAATGAGTTCAAGGCCAGGTGCAGTGGCTCACACCTACAATCACACCACTTTGGGAGGCCAAGATGGGAGAATTGCTTGAGGTCAGGAGTTCAAGACCAGCCTGGCCAACATGGTGAAACCCTGTCTCTACTAAAAATGCAAAAATTAGCCAGGCGTGGTGGCACAAGCCTGTAATCCCAGCTACTCTGGAGTCTAGGGTACAAGAATCACTTGAGCCGCTGGAGGCGGAGATTACAGTGAGCCGAGATCATGCCACTGTACTACAGCCTGGATGACAGAGTAAGACTCTGTCTCAAAAAACAACAAGGCATGGTGGCGCACACCTGTAGTCCCAGCTACTTGGGAGGCTGAGGCAATAGGATCACTTGAGCCCAGGAGTTTGAGGCTACATTTAGCTATGATTGAGCCACTGCACTTCTGTTGACAGCAAGACCCTGTCTAAAAAAATGAAATTTTTAAAAAATCTTAAATGAGTTTGAAATATAAAAGTGATTAGAACCCTGTTTACTACCTAACCTAATTACTGTGAAAGATTATATGTAAGGATGTTGAGACAGAATATATAGAATATCTACATAGATGATTTTATATGTACATGAACAAGTAGGCAAATTGAAGCAACTTTTTTAAAAAAGCAGCTGTGTTGAGCGTGTTTCCTCCTAGGAACTGTGAGATTTCTGTCTTTGCTTACTGTCTCACTTTCTCCCTGCCTACCTTGTTACTAATGTCAATTTCACTGAGTCTGACTTCATCACTGGTCTCTTTGTTTTTCTAAATTTGGCACATGTAATCAGATCCATTTTGTCTACACTGTACCTCCTTTAAGTTTCATACTATAGGCAGATCTACCACCTCCCTCTCATTATCGCCCTTGCCTTCTGCTGTTGCATCAAGGACTTGGCATCTGGCCCACAAATTTCCCTATCTCCCCGAGGGAAGTATAGCAGAGTGGTTAAGAGAACAGGTTATGCATTGGAACTACTCAAGTAGAAATCACGATTTCTACCACTCGGACAAGTTACTTAAACTCTGAAAACATTGAGTTTTTCATCTACAGAACTGCAAAAACAATAGCACGTATCCTATAAGATTGGTTGTGATGACTGAAATAACATCTTTTGAGCATAGCCTGATATCTGCAAGTGATGGCCTTCAGGACTATAGTCTTTTTTTATTTATTTTTATTTATTTATGTATTTATTTATTTTAGAGACGGGGTTTCACCATTTTGGCCAGGCTGGTCTTGAACTCCTGACCTCGTGATCCACCCACCTCAGCCTCCCAAAGTGCTGGAATTACAAGTGTGAGAAACCTCGCCCAGCCAGGACTATAGTCTTAATAGATGGTGGTAGCCATCCAACTGACGTCCCTGACTGCTGCTGTCTTCCTTCAAGCTCAGTTATTTTCCCAGCCTGGCCTTTAACTGTTCCATCTTAATGATCATAAACCCAGCATTTCATTTGCCAATTGCAGGCTTTAATTTTTTAATTGTGATTTTAAAAATACATAAATTTGTCATCTTAACCATTTTTAAGTGTAAAGTTCAAGTGTTAAGTATATTTACATTGTTGTGTAACATCTCTAGAATGTTTTTATCTTAGAATACGGAATCTCTATACTTATATAAAACACTGATTCCTCTCCCACTTCCCTTAGTCCTTGGCAACCACTTTTCTTTTTTTTCTTTTTTTTTTTTTTGAGACAGAGTTTCACTGTGTCACCCAGGCTGGAGTGCAATGGCACATACTTGGCTTGCTTCAATCTCTGCCTCCCAGGTTCAAGCAATTCTTCTGCCTCAGCCTCCCAAGTAGCTGGGATTACAGGCACCTGCCACCAAGCCCAGCTAATTTTTGTAGTTTTTAGTAGAGATGGGGTTTCACCATGTTGGCCAGGCTGGTCTCGAACTCCTGACCTCAGGTGATTCACCTGCCTTGGCCTCCCAAAGTGCTGGGATTGGGATTACAGGCGTGAGCCACTGCACCTGGCAGCAACCACTTCTCAACTTTGTTTCTATGATTTTTGACTACTGTAGATACTATCCATAAGTAGAATCATATAGTATTTGTCCTTTTGGGACTGAGTTATTTCACTTATCATAATTTCTTCAAAGGTTCATTCATATCATAGCACATGACAGGAATTCTTTCTTTTTTTAAGGATGCATAATAGTTCCACTATATGCATTTATCACATTTTCTTTATTCATTCATCCAATGATGGATATTTGGGTTGCTTCCACCTCTGAGCTATTGTGAGTAATGCCGCATGGGCATTTATTGTTGTCTTTTTAACCGTGTATGTGTTTCCAGCACTGTGAACAATACTTGGACATAGTAAGTACTTAATAATTGTTTCATAAACAAGTACAGGAATGAATTAGTTCAGTGAGCCTTTAGAATATCCAAATCCCCTAAAAACAATAAAATTGTCCTATGGCTTTTCACATTCAGACTTTTGTGGTGCTGTATATTTCAGCAAGAAAGTATGTAATAAACGCTTTATGTTAATTGTTCTTTCCTATGTGTCTAGTCTTGCGCTAAGCAATTAGATGCATTACTTCTTTTCATTTCAATCCTTAGGCAGGTATTATTATGATTTTATCATCATCCCCAATTTACAGAAGAAGAGACTGAGACTTAGAGAAGCTAATCGATTTGCCCAAGGGCTTGTAGCATGTAAGTTGTGTAACCAGGCTTTAAACCCAAACTGTCTGAGGCCAGGGACAGGAAACTTAATCTCTGTGTGTGCCATGAATGCCCTAGTTATTCTACATGAACATTTTTAAGATTTTCTCCTCTTTGTGAATATGAGTGTTCATTAAGGCCTTAAAAAAATCCAATGGCATTTCAAAATTGCTTTTGAATAACTGGCCCATGAAAATACTGAGTTTCTCGAAATGTACATACGTGACCTAGGTAAGCACTCAAAATAAGTAAGAGGAATATTCACAGTTGTTAAAGAAAAGGACGCAGTTTCTATATTCTCTTTTGTACTGGAAGCATTCATATAATGAGGCCTCACGATGCAACTCAAACATTTGTCTTGGAGGTAGAGGCTGAATAACCTAAATTTGGCCTGGTCAGGGCAGCAAGAGCTCCATGGTTGCAGCTCCCTCACCTCCAATTCCTAATGTTTCAGCCCTGCAGCTCACTGAGACTGCTGATCCTTCTGATTACATCATCCTTTCCCAATTGTCCTTTCTCCTTTGGTTTGTCTGTCTTCAAGCCTGGATGGTAAAGAGAGTCTCAGGAAGACGTCGTACAACAACCCAGTGGAGGAATAGCCAACCCAAATGAGAATCAGGTATAGTTGGCTCCAGGAGGAAGGTCTCCAAGGGAAAGAAAAAGGAGGATTTAGGGCTGGGTGTGGTGGCTCATACCTGTAATCCCAGCACTTTGGGGGAGGCTGAGGCAGGTGGATCACAAGGTCAGGAGTTCAAGACCAGCCTGGCCAAAATGGTGAAACCCCGTCTCTACTAAAAATATTAAAATTAGCTGGGCATGGTGGTGGGTGCCTGTAATCCTAGCTACTCGAGAGGCTGAGGCAGGAGAATTGCTTGAACCCAGGAGGCAGAGGTTGCAGTGAGCTGAGATCACGCCGCTGCACTCCAGCCTGGGTAACAAAGCAAGAATCCTTCTCAAAAAAAAAAAAAAGTCAACAGAAATTATCTAGAACAGAACATCAGATAAAATCACTAATGGTATTAATGGATGTTCTAAAGGTTTCTAAGGTTTTCCCCTCTTTGATTTTCTTTTAAAAATAGATAAATTGTGCTAGCACTTCCAGATGTGTGCTTTTCATGATGGCAAAAACAATAACCAAAAAATCAATGCATGTGTGAATGATATATGATTTTAAGTTTGGGAAAAGATGCAAGGATACATTCAAGATTGCAGATGTGTGATATGGAGGTAGGGTAGGAGGACTGAGGAAGAGAGAAGAAGGAGTATTTGACATACAGGATATATTATTAATTTCATTTCTGTAAATATAGATGTGTATTTATGAAAGTCTTGCCCTACGATATGGTTTGGCTGTATCTCCACCCAAATCTCATCTTGAATTGTAGCTCCCATAATTCCCACACAGTGCGGGAGGGACCAAGTGGGAGATAATTGAATCATGGTGATGATTTCCCCCATACTGTTCTCCCATACTGTTCTCATGGTAGCGAAGTCTCATGAGATCTGATGGTTTTATAAGGGGTTTCCCTTCACTTGGCTTTCATTCTGTCTCATTCTGTCTTGTCTCTCGCCACATAAGACATGACTTTCACCTTCCACCATGATTGTCAGGCCTCCCCAGCCACGTGGAACTGTGAGTCCATTAAACCTCTTTTTCTTTATAAATTACCCAGTCTCAAGTATGTCTTTATCAGCAGCGTGAAACAGACTAATATACCCTACAAAAAATTAAGTGGACATTCTAGTCTTTTCCTCTGCTTCGTTGATCCCTCACCACCCCTCAGTGTACTTTTCCACAGTGCACTTTTTCCCTGCCTTCATGTTTAAACCAGCCGTTATACATCACAAATGTCAGTCTTAAGTGTATGATGTGTGGTCAGAGGAAAATGATATTTCAGTTCAGAAAATCCCCTATCACATCAGTAAACCATGATGGTACGATTTGATCAGACTGATTCTTGCTTCAGATTTTCAGACTTCGGCTTTTAACATATTTCCCACAAAAGAAAAAATATTACTTTTGAAATTTCTGTGTGAACATCATGAAACGTTTTGCTCTTCCACACATCAGCCCCATCAACATCACCCGGAAACTCATTAATACAGAATGCCAGACCCTACCTCAGACCTATTGAGTGAGAATCTGCATGTTTAACAAGATTCCCAGGTGATGTATATGCACATTATAGCTTATGATCCATATGCATGTTAAAGTTTGAGAAGCACTAGTCTGGAGGTATTTATAACACAAATTTTCATATTGCATGATGCTTTGATTTCAAAAGCTCTTTATTTTAGCAATTAACAAGCAGTTCATGGACTCCACTTTTAATGCTTCCAGTTAGCAGCTCTTTTTTTTTCATTGTGGATTCCCATAGGAAATCTATATACAAATGTATTAACTGCAAATACGGAATTCCAGAACTGCATCCCTGACATCACACACCCTTTGTTAATGAAATTTCGTGTTGTATTATCATGAAATACCAACTGGCTTGACCAAGTTACCAATCAAGTTTACTCTTCTGAGAAATAAGTAATACAAATGTAATTACATTCCATTTAAAAATTTATATTCAACCAGTACTTGGACACCTATTCAAATGCCAAGCATTCTTCTTGGCCCTAGGAATACAGCACTGAAAAAGCAGACTAAAATCCATCCCCTCATGGAATTCATATTCTGGTCAGAGACAAAAGATAAATAAGAAAAATGTTCATTCAGGTAGCATACCTGAGATCGTAGTGAGCCCTAAAAAAAAACAGGGAAGGGGGATTTAAAGGCAGAGATGTAATGGGATCTTATGAAGGCTAGTCAGTGAAGACCTCGCTGAAAGGGATATTAAGCAAAGACATGAAGGAAGTGGAGTGTGACAGGCAGAATAATAGCTCCCAACAACGTCCATATCCTAATGCTCGGAATCTGTGAATATGTTACCTTACTTAGCAAAAGAGATTTTGCAGATGAGATCGAATTAAGGACCTTGAGAGGGAGAAAATTATCCTGGATTATCCTTACAAGTGAAAGAGACAGGCAGGAGAGTAATTACAGTGATCCCTCCAAGTGAAAAGAGACAGCCAGGAGAGTCAAGGAAGATGAGATTGCAGAAGTAGAGACGGTGATAATGCAGACATGGAGGCCGCTTCTGGAATCTGAGAAAGGCAAGGAAGTCGATTTTCCCCTGGAGTCTCCGAAGGAAGGCAGCCCCTCCAACACCTTGACTCTAGCCCTTTAAAACTAACTGTGGGGCCGCACACCGCGGCTCATACCTGTAATCCCAGCACTGTGGGAGGCCGAGGCTGGCGGATCAGCTGAGGTCGGGAGTTCGAGACCAGTCCTGACCAAAATGGAGAAACCTCATCTCTACTAAAAATACAAAATTAGCCAGGCATGGTGGCGTATGCCTATAATCCCAGCTACTTGGGAGGCTGAGGCAGGAGAATCCCTTGAACCTGGGAGGCAGAGGTTGAGGTGAGCCAAGATCACACCATTGCACTCCAGTCTGGGCAACAATAGCGAAACCCTGTCTCAAGAAAAAAAAAAAAAAAGAAAAAAAAATTAATGTGGGCCTTTGCAGTAGCTCTCGCTTTTTTTTTTTTTTTTTTTTTTTTTTTTTTTTTTTTTAAGTGGGATGGCTTTTATTACCATTTCCAGGCCGGGCATGGTGGCTCACACCTGTAATCCCAGCACTTTGGGAGGCCAAGGTGGGTGGATCATGAGGTCAAGAGTTCAAGACCAGCCTGGCCAACATGGTGAAACCGCATCTCTAAAAAGAAAAAAATAATAATAATTCTGCCGGGCACTGTGGCTCATGCCTGTAATCCCAGCTCTTAGGGAGGCAGAGGCGGGAGGATAGCTTGAGCCCAGGAGTTCAAGACCTGCCTGGGCAATATAGTGAGACCCCGTTCTCCACAAAAAAAAGAAGAAGAAGAAGAAAAAAGACCATTTCCATGGAGGAAGTATAACACAAGGCTATAGAGTGAGACTGTCTGGTTCAAACACTGGCTTGAGCTTGGGTAAACAGCCTGGCAGTTCCTTAAAAGTTTAAGCAGGCTGAGTGCAGTGACTCCCAGCACTTTGGGAGGCTGAGGCAGATGGATCACAAGGTCAGGAGATGGAGACCATCCTGGCTAACATGATGAAACCCCATCTCTACTGAAAATACAAAATATTAACCAGGCATGGTGGCAGGCACCTGTAGTCCCAGCTGCTCAGGAGGCTGAGGCAGGAGAATCACTTGAACCCAGGAGGCGGAGGTTGCAGTAAGCTGAGATTGTGCCACTGCACTCCAGCCTAGGCGATAGAGAGAGACTTCGTCTCAAAAAAATAGTTTAAGCATAGAGTTCCCGTATGACATGGTAATTCTGCTCTTAGGTATGTATGTAAGAGAATGGAAAACATGTTTACACAAAAACTTGTACATACATTCTCATAGCAGTATTATTATTTTTTTAACCCTCCCTAGTTACAGCTAGTAAGTATTACTCTTAATAGGCAAAAAGTGAAAAAGTAAAAACAATCCAAATACATCAACTGATGAATGGATTAAACAGAATATTGTATATCCATACAATGGAATATATTTTTCAGCCATAAAAAGGGATGAAGTACTGATACACGGTACAACATGTATAAACTTTGAAAGTATAAGTGAAACAAAATATAATAAGCCAAACACAAAAGGCCATATATTATTATACTGTGAAGGTTTTCAAAATAAACATGAAGTCACTAATATTAAAAAATACTCTGACAAATAGAGCTGGGAAAGGCCATGAAGAAAAGGTTTGTTTGTATGCCTGATAATGAAAACTATCAAAAAGACTGCAAAAACCATTGCCTTGCACAAACGCCACTGGAACCTTACACAAAAGATACTTCAGCAACGACACTGGCCCAGCAACTGCCTTATTGTTGATCTTTGGAGCCAAGCGTAACTAATTCAAAACAATTATGCAATCCTTCTCATTTTCTTCCTTTAAGAATCTTTGTTGGCTGGGTGCAGTGGCTCATGCCTTTAATCCCAGCGCTTTTGGGAGGCTGAGGCGGGTGGATCACCTAAGGTCAGGAGTTCTAGACCAGCCTGGCCAATATGGTGAAACCCCATCTCTACTAAAAATACAAAAAAATTAGCCAGATGTGGCGGCAGCCACCTGTAATCCCAGCTATTCAGGAGGCTGAGGCAGGAGAATCATTTGAACCCAGGAGGCGGAGGTTGCAGTGAGCCAAGATCGCACGACTGCACTCCAGCCTAGTTGGCAAGGTGAGACTTTTGTCTCAAAAAAAAAAAAAAAGTCGGAGAGTGATCCAAGATGGCCGATTAACAACAGCTCAGGGTTGTAGCTCCCAGTGAAAGCGCAGAGAGCGAGTGGACGCCGCACTTTCAGACGAATTCTTGTTGCCCACAGACTAGGAGATTCCCGGCGGAGGAGCCACACGGGTCGC
>CAUYLG010029468.1:0-12787 GCA_963573385.1 Cacajao melanocephalus | reverse complement strand
CATTGATAGCTTGATAGGGATAGCGTTGAATCGATAAATTACTTTGGGCAGTATGGCCATTTTCACAATATTGATTCTTCCTAACCATGAGCATGGAATGTTTCTCCATCTGTTTGTGTCCTCTCCTATTTCATTGAGCAGTGGATTATAGTTCTCCTTGAAGAAGTCCTTTATATTCTTTGTTAGTTGTATTCCTAGGTATTTTATTCTCTTTGTAGCAATTGTGAATGGCAGTTTGTTCTTGATTTGGCTCTCTTTGAGTCAGTTATTGGTATATAGGAATGCTTGTGATTTTTGCACATTGGTTTTGTATCTGGAGACTTTGCTGAAGTTGCTTATCAGTTTCAGGAGATTTTCGGCTGAGACAATGGGGTCTTCTAAATATACAATCATGTCAACTGCACATAGAGACAATTTGACTTGCTCTTTTCCTAATTGAATACCCTTTATTTCTTTTTCTTGCCTGATTGCTCTGGCTAGAACTTCCAATACTATATTGAATAGGAGTGGTGAGAGAGGGCATCTTTGTCTAGTGCCAGATTTCAAAGGGAATGCTTCCAGTTTTTGCCCATTTACTATGATATTGGCTGTGGGTTTGTCATAAATAGCTTTTATTATTTTGAGATATGTTCCATCAATACCTAGTTTATTGAAAGTTTTTAGCATAAAGGGCTGTTGAATTTTGTTGAAGGCCTTCTCTGTATCTATTGAGATAATCATGTGGTTTTTGTCTTTGGTTCTGTTTATGTGGGTGAATTACGTTTACAGACTTGAGTATGTTGAACCAGCCTTGCATCCCTGGGATGAAGCCTACTTGATCGTGATGAATAAGCTTTTTGATGTGCTGTTGCAATCAGTTTGCCAGTATTTTATTGAAGATTTTTGCCTCTATGTTCATTATGGATATTAGCCTGAAGTTTTTTTTCTTGTTGAGTCTCTGCCAGGTTTTGGTATCAGGATGATGTTGGTCTCATAAAATGATTTGGGAAGGATTCCCTCTTTTTGGATTGTTTGGAATAGTTTCAGAAGGAGTGGTACTAGCTCCTCTTTGTATGTCTGGTAGAATTTGGCTGTGAACCTATCTGGACCTGGGCTTTTTTGGTTGTTAGGCTATTAATTGCTGCCTCAACTTTAGCTGTTGTTATTGGTCTATTCAGGGTTTCGACTTCTTCCTGGTTTAGGCTTGGGAGGATGCAAGTGTCCAGGAATTTATCCATTTCTTCCAGGTTTACTGGTTTATGTGCATTGAGTTGTTTGTAGTAATCTCTGATGGTGGTTTGTATTTCTGTGGAATCTGTGGTGATATCCCCTTTATCATTTTTGATTGCATCTATTTGATTATTCTCTCTTCTCTTTTCTATTAATCTGAGAAATTTTTAAGCAGCAAAGTGTTCAAGAGGCTGCCTGGCTGCTTTTAACAACTTACAGTTAGCTATGAAAGCAAAGAAATGACTTAAAGTTGGAACTTATATTTGAAAGAGAATCAGTGCATAAAAGTTTGGAAAATTTGCAGCCTAGCTGTGTGCCAGAGAAAGAAAAAACATTTTCAAGAGATGATTACAAGCAGACCATTAAGCAACCATTTGCTAGAGAGATTAGCAAAATTAAAAGGGAGCCAAGTACTAATATCCAAGACAATGGGAAAAAGGCCTTGAAGGCACATTTTAGCGATCTCCAAGGCAGCCCCTCCATCACAAGAGGCCTAGGAGGAAAGAATGGTTTTGTGAGACGTACCTAGGACCCTGCTGTCCCGTACAGCCTCAGGATGGTATTCCCTGTATCCTGGCCACTCTGGCTCCAACATCAGCTCAAAGGGGCCCAGCTACAGCCTGGGCTGCCACTTTGGAGAGCACAAGCTGCTGTATACTTTGGTGGCTTCCACATGGTGTTAAGCCTGCAGGTACACAGAATGCGAGAGTGAAGGAGGCTTGGCAGCTCCTACTTACATTCCAGGGAATGTATGGAAAAGCCTGTTTGCCCAGGCAGAAGTCTCCCACAGGGATGGAGCCCTCATAGAGAAACACTACTAGGGCAATACTGAGGGGAAATGTAGGTTTGCTCAGCTGCTGAATGGAGTTGTGGGAAGAGGATCTCCACCCTCCAGACCCAAGAATGGTAGAACCCCTGGTATCTTGCAACCTCAGTGTGGAAAAGCTGCAGGTGCCCAATTCCTGCTGGTAAGGGCAGCTCATGTGGGCTGCATCCAGGGAAGCCATAGGGGTGGGCTACCCAAGGCCTTATGGGCTCACCCCTCACACCAATATGGAGGATGTGGAGTCAAATGAGGTCGTTTTGGAGCTTTAAGATTTAGTGACTGCCCTGTTGGATTACGGACTTGTGTGGGGCCTGCTGACCCTTTCTTTCGGCCAATTTCTCCTTTTTGGAACTGGAATGTATACTCAATTCCTGTACCACCATTGTATCTTAGGAATAAATAACTTATTTTTGACCTTACAGGCTCATGGATGGAAGCAACTCATCTCCAGATAAGACTTGGGGTTTGGGACTTAGGACTTTTGATTTAATGCTAGAATTAGTTAAGACTTTGGGAGGCTATTGCAAAGACATAATTGTATTGTGAAATGTGAGAAGGACATGAAATTTAGGGGTCTAAGGGTAGAATGATATGATTTGGATATTTGTCCTCTCCAAATCTCATGTGGAAATGTAATCCTCAGTGTTGGAGGTGGGGCCTGGTAAGAGGTGTTTGGATCATGGGGCAGATCCCTCATGAGTGGCTTAGTGCCATCCCATTGGTGATGAGTGAGTTTTCACTCTGGTAGTTCGCATAGGATCTGGTTGTTTTTATAAGAGTGTTGTGCCAAGCATGGTGGCTCACACCTGTAATCCCAGCACTTTGGGAGACCAAGACAGACAGATCATCTGAGGTCAGGAGTTCGAGACCAGCCTGACCAACATAGTGAAACTCTGTCTTACTAAAAATACAAAATTAGCTGGGCATGGTGCTGCATGCCTGTAATCCCAGCTGCTCAGGAGGCTGAGGCAGGAGAATCACTTGAACCCAGGAGGTGGAGGTTGCAGTGAGCCGAGATTGTGCCATTGTACTCCAGCCTGGGCAACAGAGCAAAACTCCATCCCCTCCCCTCCAAAAAAGAGTGTTGTACCTTTCCCCTCTCTTGTTTCTGCTCTTGCCACACAATGCACCTGCTCCTCCTTTCTCTTCTGCCATGATTGAAGCTTCCTGAGGCCCTTGCTAGGAACAGATGCTAGCACCATGCTTCCTGTAGAACCTGAAGAACCCTAAGCCAATTAAACTTCTTTTCTTTATAAATTACCCATCCTCAGGCATTTTATTATAGCAATGCAAGAATGGACTAATATACTTATCTATGTGGAATTATGCAATTCCTTTAATTGTAGAACTTCCTAACACATGTAGTACAGAGCATAGCTAGACACAGTCATTGAAACAATATTTTTGTCAGGCATTTTATTTTATTTTTTTTGCTTTAACAAAGCAATTTGCTGGCAATAAATTCCACAAAACTATGGATGAATTCCATCTCATCTGATGATGAAGATACAGCCAAAGAACCCACTAGTCATTTTTGTCCCACAGAATCATGGCCATCCATAAATCAGGTACAATGTTCAGCACATCGCAATGACCACTAGAACCCAGGTGACTCAGAACTCATTTCTAGTGCCAGTTTATTTCCTACCCATTCTCTTGCTGCTGTGATGTCATGTTCCTGAGAAGTTAGGGGCAGAGTGAAGGATTCTTTCCAGCTGAGGAGATTCAGTTAATTGCTGTGTGACTGCTGTGCATGGTCCATGTTGACCGAGAGTACTGGTTGACGGTCTGGTTACCATAGTTCATATGATATTGACTTGGCAGGGTGGGACTAAGGGAGTGCTCGTCATAGAAATTACCTGACTGCCTGCGGAACACTGATGAGCACTATGATCAGGGAAGCTACACAGTGCACAAATCACCACCTTCCTTGGAAATATGACAGTCCCCATTCGACACAGGGCCATAGGCAGAGACGATGTGGCCAAGAATAGGAGCCCTTCCTCTCCATGCCTTCCTAAGATGCCCAAGTCTCTCCAGCAGCCTTGGGACAAGTTGTCCTGTACTTGGCTGCGAGCACCACAAGAAGGACGGCACCTGTCAAGTCTGTCTTGTTGATGATGGATCTTTGGCCCCAAGCACTGGGCTCCACCCCCCAGCAGATTTTCAAAAGTGATAGTTAAATGAAATCAGCAAATGTCAAGAAAAATAATAGAAACCCAGAAAATAGTAAGTGTTGATGTGCATGTGGGGGAATTGAAACTCTTGTGTATTGCTGGTGGGAAGGTAAAATTGTGCAGCTGCTATGGAAAATAATTAGTTCTTTTAGTTCCTTAAAAGAACTACTGTATGATCTGACAATCCCACTTCTGAGTAGACATCTAACGGAATTGAAAGTAGGATCTGGAAGAGTTGTTGGGACACCCATATTCACTGTAGCATTCTTCACCATCGCCAAGAGGTGGAAACAGTCAAAGTGTCCATTGACAGATGATTGGATACACAAAATGTGGTATGTACAACAGAATACTGTTCAGCTTTTAAAAAGAAAGAAGTGGCTGAGCGCAGTGGCTCACGCCTGTAATCCTGGCACTTTGGGAGGCTGAGGCAGGCTGATCACTGGGTCAGGAGTTCAAGACCAGCCTGACCAACATGGTGAAACCCCGTCTCTGCTAAAAATACAAAAATTAGCTGGGTATGGTGGCACATGCCTGTAATCCCAGCTACTCAGGAGGCTGAGGCAGGAGAATTGCTTGAACTTGGAAAGCTGATGTTGCAGTGAGCTGAGATTGCATCACTGCACTCCAGTCTGGGTGAGAGAGCAAGACTCCATCTCCAACAAAAAAAAAAAAGAAAGAAGGCATGGGGCATGGGGGCTCATGCCTATAGTCTCAGCACTTTGGGAGGCTGAGGTGGGAGGATCAACTGAGCCCAGGAGTTCAAGACCAGCTAGGCCAACATGGTGAGACCCTGTTTCTAGAAAAAAAAATATATTTTTTAATTAGCCAGATACGGTGTCATGTGCCTGTGATCCCAGCTACTTAGGAGGCTGAGACAGGAGAATCAGCTGAACGCAGGAGGTCAAGACTGCAGTGAGCTGTGTTCATGACACTGCACTTCAGCCTGGGTGACAGAGTGAGACCCTGACTCCACAAAAAAAAATAAAAGAAAGAAATCCTGTGGTATGCTACAACATGAAGGAATGTTGAAGATACTATGCTGAATGAAAGAAGCCCGTTGCAAAAGGACAAATATTGTATGATTCCACTTAGTATGAGGTATTTAGAGCAGTCAGGACGATGGGTACTGTAAGTACACTCGCGGTTGCTAGGGCTGAGGGGAGGGGAAACAGAGAGTGCCTTTTCAATTTGAAAAAGTTCTAGAGAACTATTACACAGCAGTGTGAATCTACTTAACACTACTGAACTGTACACTTAGACTAGCCCAGAGGGAAAATTTTATATTATGTGCTTTTTACCACAATAAAATGTAAAAAAAATTTAAAAATAAATGAACAAATGAGTGAATGAATGGTTTATTCCAAAGGAACTTCATGGATCAACTCTTCCCAAGAGCATCTGAATTTTAAAATTCTTAGGGGTGAAAATAATGAAAAAGAATTCTTCCATGATGGCAAAGTTCAGGCAGCTACGGGGAGACCTTTGGGAATCACTGTGAGGACCATGTTGCTATTTTTAAGCTGCAGTTTGGGGAAAAATAAATTCTTGGAAACCTAATAATTGATCATTATTCATCAGATTTTTAGAAGTATAAAGTCAGTATGTTTTATTTTAATTAATTAATTAATTAATTTTTTGAGACAGAGTCTTGCTCTGTTGCTCAGGCTGGAGTGCAATGGCGCAGTCTTGGCTCACTGCAACCTCTGCCTCCCAGGTTCAGGCAATTTTCCTGCCTCAGTCTCCTGAGTAGCTGGGATTGCAGGTGCCTGCCACTGTGCCCAGCTAATTTTTGTATTTTTATTATTTTTATTTTATTTATTATTTTTGGATTTCGCCATGTTGGCCAGGCTGTTCTCAAACTCCTGACCTCAGTTGATCCACCTGCCTCGGCCTCCCAAAGTGCTGGGATTGCAGGCATGAGCCACCACACCCGGCCAAGTCAATATGTTTTTAAAAAGAGCTCTGCATTTTTACATATTTAAAATGTAATCAATGTTAGAAAGTCAACCAAACCATTTTCTATGGTAGGCTGGGGTGGAGCGGGTGGCTAGAGGGTAGTCTTAGAAGACAGGCATTTGTGCTGAGATTTTCATTTTCAGAATTTGGGCTCCCTAAAGGCCATGGTGACTGTATTTCTTACTGTTCCTACCCTTGCTATTTAAATAATGTTGCTGGTTGGGCATGGTGGTTCTTGTCTGTAATCCCAGCACTTCGGGAGGCTGAGGCAGGCAGATTGCTGCACCCAGGAGTACAAGACCAGTCTGGGCAACGAAATGAGACTCCATTTCTACCAAAAAAAAAAAAAATTGATGGTGTGCACTTGTAGTCCCAGCTATATGGGAGGCTGAGGTGGGAGGATAACTTGAGCCCAGAAGACAGAAGATTGAGGTTGAAGAAAGCCATGTTCAAGTCACTGTAGTCCAGCCTAGGTGACAGAACAAGACTTTGTCTCAAAAAAGAAAAAAAAAATTGCTAGTTTTCTCCATTTTTTAGTCTCTATCTTAATATTAGGCGGTTTTCTTCTCCTAATGATAAAACAATCCTAATAACAGAAGGAACTATTTATTGAGTTCCTTCTTTGGGTTGGGCTCTGGGCCTGCCTGGGTTTTCGCAGTTTCTTTGCTCAGTGGGGCCTACAGAACAGGATCCAAGGTTAACAGAAACATCCAGATGCTTGGAGCCACAGAATCTGGGCCCCACCTCAGACCTCTAAAGTCTGAATCTGCATGTCAACAGGATCCCTTCAAAGTTGAAGACCTGCCTTACATCAGACATCTTACTAATTCCTAAGTAAACGAGAGAGGCTCAGATACGCTCACTTCCCAAGTAAGCAAACTGAGCCAATTTCAGTTAATAATTGTTCTTGTTGTTCAGCAGAGAAGCCTGGCTCTGCACCTGTCTGTAAGGTGTTACCTTGGGCTGCTACTCATCTTCCAGAGTACTGCATCCCTTTCTAGGACAAAGCAATTCTCCTAGACTCCCACTGTGACCAAACCTGCTCACCTGCTTCATGGTTCCTCATAGCCTGTCCTGTGAAGTTCAGAATCCTTGGTCTGGAAGCCAAGTATTTCCTGATCTGCCCCTACCGTCTCCAGCCTTGCCTCCTTTTAGCTGCCAAAGTGTTGGGATCCTCCCAGCCAGGAGGATAAATCACTATCCCTCTACTGAGCCCTGTACTTTGCTGCACCCCTGCCTTCATTCAGGTTTTCCTTTGAAGGCAGTGGTAACTCCTGAAAGTCTATGTAGGAGAGGCTTGGGGAGAGTCATCTGCCTGGGATGGGGATCTGAGGGGTCTCAAAGCTGTGTTTACATAGCCCTTTTGTAGGACAGATCAATTGTCCATCTCCAAGGGTGGGTGAGGGCGGGTCAGCTGACGGAGCTGGGGGATGCTGTCTTATCACTCCCTGGGCAGATTCACTATGTGAAAATTTGGCTGTTCACCAAGGTGCAGCCTGGCTACCTCCTTCGTGATGCCCATCCTCACTTCCTGGGCTCTGCCTGGGCCCCCCTTTCACTCCATAGTGGGCTTTACTCATAGTGCATAAAGCATCCCACCTCACACTGCAGTTATTTGCTGGGGTCTGAATTCCCTTTCCTGACTCTACCAATGGGAGGGTAGCATAGCTTGGATATTTGTTCCCTCCAAATCTCATGTTGAAGTTTGATCTCCAGTGTTGGAGGTAGGGCCTCATGGGAGGTGTTTGGGTCACAGGGCCTTGGTGCTGTCCCTGCAGTAATGATTAGTGCACTTGGGAACTGACTGTTAAGAAGAGCCCAGCACCTCCTCCTCTTTCCCTTGTCCCTCTCTTGCCACGTGACACACTGGCTCCCCTTCACTTTCTGCCATGAGCAAAAGCTTCTTGAAACGCCTCGCCAGAAGCAGATGCTGGCACAATGCTTCTTGTACAGCCTGCAGAACTGTGAGCCAAAGAAACCTCTTTTCTTTATAAATTGCCCAGCCTCAGCCACTCCTTTCAAGTGATGCAAAACAAATCAGTACAGAGGGTATGTCTCCTCTGAGGTTCATCTGGGCAGCACCTTGCAGTGGCTCTAACTGGAAAGAAAGGGTCGCTGTTTGTCCTTGGAGGATGACCATGAAGTCTTTGCTTTAAAATACAATGTATTCATAGATAATTTGATGGTTTGTAGGGCCAACAGATCAGGAGATGATTGCTGTTGAAAAGGTGTTTTATTGCTCACTGATCCTAAGAGGAGTGCCTAAGATCCATGCCACAACATGGGGGCAGTCTACGGGGAAGCTCCAGGGTCTCTCAGGAGGTCGGGGAGGAATGGGCAAAGGAGGGAAAGGCTGAAGTTTGGCTTGTTTGAGTAATTTCAGCAGACTCTGGGGCATAGGGCTGTCCCAGGTTGTGTAGCATCTGCTCTGGGGTAGACAGTGGTCTGGCATGTGAGGAAGAGCTGGATATCAGAGGTGGCTGGGGTGTGGGTCCGGGCTCCAGATTGGTTGGCTAACATTGGAAAAGCATGCTCTGTGTGGAATTGTTTCCTGTCTCTAAGAACTGGCTGGGCCTGGGTGTGGGGGTGGGGGTGGACAGTTCCTTTTGGGTCATCAAGGCCACAGATGTCAAAGCATCTGAACAGAGAAAATAAGCTGGGGGAGGGGGCTCACTCCTGCAATCCCAGCTGCTCAGGAGGCAGAGGCAGGAGGACTGTGTGAGGCCAGGAATTAGAGCCTGGGTAACATGCAAGATCCTATCTATATAAAATACAAAAAATTACCCCACTGTGGTGGTGTGCACCTGTAGTACCAGCTACATGGGAGGCTGAGGCAGGAGGATCACTTGAGCCCAGAAGGTCGAGGCTGCAGTGAGCTATGATTGTACCGCTGCACTCCAGCCTGGGTGACAGAGTGAGATTCTGGTGCATATATATATATATATATATTAGAGAAAACAAGACAAGGTTGACATAGTCCTTGAGGTCCGGATCATCTCTCTTGGCATGTGGCACTCAGGCTGAGCTAAGGGCCCTTTTGATCAGCCTGTGTCTGTCCCTGACATCTAACTTCCTGGACTGTTCCTGGAGCTGGAACAGTGGCTTCTGGTGAGGGTGTCACACGAAGACTCACACAGGATGGAAACATCTCACTCCCCATCCTGCCGGTGTCCTCCTGGGGAGCTCTGGACTGTAACATGCTTGGGAGCACCAACAGGCCCTGGGCAGGTGCGCGTGCTGTGGTTCTGGTGTCCTCTCTCAACATGCACGTCTGTCGTGATCTGGGGTACGGAGCTTTCCCGGGTGGCTAGGCTCTAGCAGGGTGAGAGGCCTCTCTGTGAGGAGTGGGTCCAAAGGCTCAGGGGCAGCAGGTCGGCTGCTACCACATTGGAAAAGTAGGTATATGCAGGTCCTTAAATAATGTTTTAACATCATTTTATTATAACACTGATAAGAAACAAAATTGATTCCTGGCCAGGGCCACTGTGTGTGTGGGTTTTCTCTGGGTGCTCCGGTTCCCTCCCACATCCCAAAGCTGAGCAGATGAGGTGAGCTGGCGTGTCTGAATTGTCCCAGTGTGTGTGAGTGGGTGGGTGTGGGGGTGTGTGAGCACCCTGCAATGGAACAGCACCCCGTCTGGGCCTGGCTCCTGCCCTGCACACTGAGTTCCTGGGGTGGGCTCTGGCCGCCCACAACCCTGAACTGTAATAAGAAGGTTAGAAAATGAATGAATGGGCCAGGCACAGTGGCTCACGCCTGTAATCCCAGCACTTTGGGAGGCCAAGGCAGGTGGATCACAAGGTCAGGATTTCGAGATCATCCTGGCCAATATGGTGAAACCCTGTCTCTACTAAAAATACAAAAATTAGCCGGGCGTGGTAGTGGGCACCTGTAGTCCCAGCTACTCAGGAGGCTGAGGCAGGAGAATTGCTTGAACTGGGGAGGTGGAGGTTGCAGTGAGCCAAGATAGCGCCACTGCACTCTAACCTGGGTGACAGCGCGAGACTCCATCTCAAAAAAAAAAAAAAAAAGAATGAATGAATATAAATTATTATAAAATAAAAATTTACAAGGCATAAATAATCATCCAAATGCATGACAATAAATGATGCTGTATGAGAGGGCCTAGAAGCCTGTCACATTGGTGACTGTTCTGAACTTCCTGGTGGCTGGAGGTGTTCCTGGCAAGGTTCATTTTGCAAACATTTATTCCTTGATCTAACCCACCCAGGACAACCACCGTCACTTACTGATTCACCAAAAATTGGGCAAATAATTCTCTTACTTGTTATTAATCTCTCTTAAAGGTATGCATAGCTTACATTTATTTCTGTGTTTACTATTAGAAATGTATTGGTCTTTATTTAGAAGTGTGGCAATCTTTTTGTGACCAGAAATGTGCTGTAGGAACTTCACTCTTGTTTATATAAATTAACCTTGGGAAAACTGGCTTTGCTATACATCATTTCACCTAAAGCTGGTTCCCAAGAACCTATCAAAGACCTTAAATGAGGACTCACCATACCTTTTGGCTGAATTTTTGTTGAAAGGTACTTTCCGAGACCTAGTGCTATGATAGTCATCATTTCACTGGATTCTCACAGGCAACCCTGAGAGGCAGAAGGGGCTTTTGTTGACAATTCCATTTCGAGGTGAACCTGAAGCTTGGCAAGGCGTGTGCTTTGCCCAGTCCCACTGAGGGCAAGCGGGAAGGGAGCTCGCATCAGATCCATCTTCATCAGGGCACTCTCCTCAACACATGATCTCCACGGAAGGGCAGCGAGTTGAACAACAGCGATGGTTGTAGCGTTCTACTTTTCAGTGCAAAACACCCTCTGGCTCCAGAAGTAGATAATTCTGCAGGGGCTTTGGCAAGGGTAACAGGGGGACAAGGTCAAAGCACTTTTTGCCAAACAGTCTGCGAAGGGCACAGCGGCAGAGATGCTGCAGGCTACGTGGGGTGTGGGCCAAGGCAAAGAGGGACTGGTAGAACAGCTTGTGCATCTGGAAGGGAAGGCAGGTGGATTAGAAATCTGGGCACATGGAACCAACATTTGTTTTCTTCCTAGCCAGACCACTGATGGGACAGTGGGCTTTTCTATGGCTAACTGATCCCAGATAAGCATACTGGAGAGAGATGTATCATTTTGTGGAAACCACCCTCTACCCCAAGGCACAGCGGTTCCTGCCGAGTGAGGGGGGATTCTGACTGGTGTGACTTCAGATGCTCCAGATGGTCTCCCTGAATTCCATTTTGCTCCATCCTCTTTGCATAGCAGTCCTGCAGCTCCGGGTTGGCCCTGTTCATCTCACCCAATCACAACCAACCCTTTTCTTTTGCTAGGGAGGGGCTTAGGAGTGAGTGCATGGCATTGGTCTGGTGGTCAGTCATGCATACATGACTCAAGTCAGTGAAACAGGAGGGAAAATTTTCTAGAGCCTTCTGGAAAAAATGAAAAACAAATACACACAACTGTTCTTACTCTCTCTCTCTCTCTCTCTCTCTTTTTGAGACGGAGTCTAGCTCTGACACCCAGGCTGGAGTGCAATGGTGAGATCTCGGTTCACTGCAACCTCTGCCTCCTGGGCTCAAGTGATTCTCCTGCCTTAGCCTCCTGAGTAACTGGGATTACAGGTGCCCGCCACCATGCCCGGATAATTTTTGTATTTTTAGTAGAGACAGGGTTTCACCATGTTGGCCAGGCTGGTCCTGAACTCCTGACCTCAGGTGATCCACCTGCCTTGGCCTTTCAAAGTGCTAGGATTACAGATGTGAGCCACTGCGCCTGGCCTGTTCTCACTCTCTTTTAATGGTCAGTCATGTGTGGACTTTGTCGTGGCTAGATGTAATGCCCACAGCCTCCTTGGTCATATCTTGAGCTGCTGGAGCATGAAGCTGACACACAGGGCTGGAATAGTGTGCCCTGACATGGAGCCAGGCCCATGGATTCAGGCAGCTCTGGCCTTTTTTTGGACACTGATTAAGAGAACCCTGGCATTTTTCAGGCCAGCACAGGGCTCTGTGCTCCTTGAGGGCACGACACTGCAACTACTAGAACAAGCTCCTGGCTGTGTGATGATGGACCCTCCAGAGAAAACCAGAAATGTGCAAATACACCCTCATTTCCCATCCTCCTTCCTCTTTCAGATGTATTATACTTAGCTGAATATCAGTGCAAATCTCCTCATGCAAAGAAGCAAAAACAGACAAAAGCTGTGTACTAAAGGCAGGCAGAAAGGCAGCTCTCTTGCCTGAAATACTTCCTCAGGAATCACCTCCTTCCAGGACTCTGACACGCGGAGGTGAGGGTAAGAGTTGAAAAGCACCTCGATGACTGTGGGGACCGATGCGCAGGTCTTCAGCACCTGGGGGGAAGAGGTGACAGACACAGCACAGGCCAACTGGGTTCTGGGTCCCAGTGGGGATAGGGTTGGGGAAGTGGGGGCATGCTCTCCCTGGTTGCATGACCTCCCTGCACCCAGGTCACACAGGGAACAGCCACAGAACAGTACCACCGGGTTGCTGCAGGGATTGTATGTGTTAATGCACACAAAGACACAAAGCGGGCCGGGCGAAGTGGCTCATGCCTGTAATCCCAGCACTTTAGGAGGCCGA